>ML372293.1:23252-38954 GCA_005239525.1 Nicotiana knightiana
GGGGTGTGGGTGAGGGTGGGGGTGGGGGTGGGGGTGGGGGTGAGGGCCATGTTGAGGGTGACGGAAGAAATATAAGAGATCCTAGATAATTAGCTTCTCGTGGACGTTCAAGGTTGAATAGATATAAAGGGTGAATTGATTCAAACTTTAGAAATTCATAAACGGGTGGTGGAAGTAGGGTTAGAGGTAATATGAGGGGTCAAGGTGGTGGTAGAGGTGAGGGTAGAAGTGGTGGTAGAGGTAGTGATAGAAGTGGTCAAACTCCTCGGCTAGCGAAAGAAATTGAGGTAAAATATAACAAATTTGATTAATTATTGTTTTAGGTAAATACATTTCTTATTAGTCTTCTTTTTACTCTAATTACACTAAGATGATTCACCAATACCACCACAGAGTAGCTTGCCTGATCTAAACGATGATGCAGACTTGGAAGTCAAAGACTTGACCGTTTAGTTTGAGATGATTTAAGTTTGGAACTTATTTAATTTGATTTGAGATAGATTTGTTTTGAATTTATTGACTTTGTTTTGTAATGAGTTCAAACGTGCGGTATTATAATTGTCATTGTTAAATACTTCATTTTATTGTTACTTGCTTTGAATTTAGAGGATTAGACTAAAAAACTGTGATTAGTTGCAATTAGTACAGAAATGAAAGACTTGACAACATTAAAATCAGTACAAACTAAGAATTAAAATACTCACATTTGACAGTACTAAAAACGAAATAAATCCAATTTGCAAATTAAAATCATACCTTTAACCCCTATCTTGGTATCCCTACCTTCAACCCTTACATTCAACCATTTCTTTTCTGAAAATCTAACCAACATTCATCTGCAACCAATTTGTAACCCTATCTTCAACCCCTACCTTCAACCTTACCCTAGGTATTGATACACGTATTACATTAACTGTGACCTTTCTTCTTCCCAGTAGAAGTTGTAGGATTAACTATTGTTGTTCTTCCCAATCATTGTTTATGCATTGTATAAGTATTGTATTTAATTTCTTGCTCGATTTTCAAGTTGTATTGGTGTTAGTTGCATTGTATTTAATGGTTTCGGATACCAAAGTTGCAATACTTCAATGTAAAATCAGTGTAATTAAATCGTTCCTTTTTTAATACAAAACCAACCCATTTACCTTCCCTATGAAGCATTTACTCTTCCAATATATTAGTAACATACCAACTCATTTAAATTTCCTATGATGCATTTAATCTTCCAATACATGATCATTCCATTTCGGTTTTTTGAATGATAATTAAAAAAATTATAGTAAAGAAGACCAATATGAAGATTGAAATTTCATAACATTAATACTTCAACGGAAAAAAACACAACAACCATAACAACTTGAAAATAAAAGATAATACAAGGGTAAATCAACACAAACACATTCAAAGTTCAGTAAAAAAATAAAACTACACATACCATAACTGGATAAACTTACAAATTAAAGCTAAAAAAATAGAAAAAATAACATAAACATTACCTAAAAACTAATTAATTTCAACCAGATTTTTATAAGTTCATTGTTCTTTCACTTCAACTTTGAAGACAACAAACAATGGCACAATTTTAACCAACTCAAATTTAACGACACAACCTCGCTTGATATCATTCTTCACCACAAAACTTTTCCAACTATTTTTTAGCCTTCTTCATTCACAATGGTCAATCCTACAAACCACTCTTTGCTACCATATTGAACAAGCGCGGTGTTAGTTGTTTCAGGAAGATGTTCGTAGATTCGCTTTGGAATATGCTGGAAACAGAAGAAAAAATCATTAGTAGTAAGAAACTCATTTAGCCCAAACCCCCCACAAAAATCCACACTGCCGGAGGTTAATGGTTTAGTTATTTATAAGCCATATATCGTTGCGCTTCATAGTAATATTGATTGTTTATATAATAGTCGGTTATTTAATTTCATTTATTAAGGTCATACGTATCGATCTATAACAATCATATAAGTCCATTGACTAAGGATTTATTCATATGTCCTATGCTAATTATATCGTTGCGCTTCATAGTAATATTGATCGTTTATATAATAGCCGTTTAAATAATTCACTCATTAAGGGCATATGTATTGGCCTATAGTTATTCATATAAGTTCATTGACTAAGGATTTATTCACATGTTCAATGCTAATTATATCGTTGCGCTTCATAGTAATATTGATCGTTTATATATTAGCTGTTTATATAATTTCATACATTAAGGTCATACGTATTGGCCAATAGTTATTCATAGAAACTATATAAGTCCATTGACTAAGGATTTATACAATAGTCAATATATAATTCTATATATTTTTATTGGTTAATCTTAATTATAATAAAATAGAAAACATGATAAAATTTTAGGACTAAAATGTATTCTAGCTTCTTTATTAGGAGGGAAAACGAGATGACATTTTTGGACTAAAATGTCATAAATTTTTGGAGGAAAACAAAGGGAAAAGTAAAAATATGATTGGAGGGAAATTAAAAGTTTTGACTCTTTATATATCTCTTAATTACAAGTTAAATGTTAAATAACATTTCAAACTCTTCAAACAAAATAGATACTATAAACATGAATGCTAACAGATGGATTGAAGATTATTTCTATCCATGGTTTCTGATGAACGTGCCCAAATCGTACATTAAGCATGATGATCTGGTAAATTATTTTCTAAAATTTTCATGATTTGATAACTATTGATTATCCCAACTAGCAATGAACCCTAAACCGTATATTTACATTATGTTCTTGCAGTTTCTTCCAAAGAGTATTTGTGACTATTTTCTTCCTATTTCGGTCAAAACAATGCTTCTATGTAATGGGAAGGAGTGGGTTGTGACTCTCACAAGTGGTGTTTGGAGAAGACTCGTTAAGGAGTAGAAACAATTTGTTGTCGATAATAATCTGAAAAAAGAGAGTGTTCTTCTTTTTGAATTAGTTGAGGCTACATCAGGGCCTGTGATCTTTTTTGTTGAATTGCTAGGAACACCTAATGCTTAGCTCGATATGTGCTTTTAGTTATATGTACTAATTTTAAATGGATCAAAGTAGTATTATAAGAACATGTTTATGGATTAATATGATTGTTCCTTATAATATTGTTTGTGTTTTTTCCATTGATTATTGTTATATTTATTTATTTTAAGAAGACTAATGGATTAAAAAAAGCCTATTTAAACTGAAAATTATTTAATATATTTAGTGCAGAAAATGAATAAACTGGAACTACAACTATGATATTATTTAGCATTAATCGATTAGGCCAAGTCCCCTTCTTCTTTTCTATCATTTTACAGTCAAGAACAAGATTAGGAATTTTTATTTTTTTTAAAAAGTCTAAAAATCAACATTAATTTGCTCATAGAGAAGTGGAAAAATCAACACGAAAAATCAAAAATCGTATTTATCAATACAAAATTTTGGAGATCGATCCATTATTAATTAGAATTTAACCACCATAACCTAAACCTAAACCTAAACCAAATGAGCACCTAAACCTAAATCTAAACAGGGCTCAAATAACCTTTACATGGATTACTCAAGTCTTCTAAGGTTAAGACTATGAGATAAAACCTATGAAGGGCAAGAAGTTTAAAAAAACATATCCAAAACATGTATAGGCGGATGGATAAAGACAAGCTTTGATAATTAATTGTAGTTGTGGAGGAGAGTAATGGTTGCATGGAGGAGCGTAATGGTGCATAGAGGAGTGAAATTGACTACTGGAAAGTGTAATGGTTGCATGGAGGATTGAAAGGGGATACTCGGAAGTGTAATGGATGCATGGAGGAGTGGAAGTAATTGCTGGGAAGTGTAATGTCCGCATGGAGGAGTGGATGTGGCTACTGGGAAGTTTAATGGTTACATAGGGTCTTTACAAAGAGACTTTAAGTCCTACTGGGAAGTGGAATAGTTATTATAACTCTCCCTATATACTTTCTCATATGCTAACCCTACATAAAACAAACAAACTGAAATTACTACTACACCTAAGCATAATGATGGATAGGACTCCGATCAAGAAAGTTGTTGAACTGTTACTTCATGGTTCACCCGTCAGTCATAATATCTTGTACCAAGATCTTAAGCATGACTTTACTAAGCTGAAGCTGATGTTAATGAATAGCTTGAGAGGGTGGTTCGTGACTCAAGCATTGATTACCTAAAAGGTTTCATGTTGGAGGAGCACCCGCTAACTTCAATCTATACCATGCTTGATGATTTGTCCACACCATCCGTATATAATGGAGCTAAGAGCAATTCTATTATTATTATCACTAATGACACTGAATCCGCCTCCAAGACCACCAATTCTCTCTCTATGACCCGGAATATTGAGTAGTCCATGCATTATGAAGTTTTATCTCAAGTTGTCTTTTTGCTTATTGTGATATTTTTCTAATTGTCTATGAAGTTGTTTATCCCGTATGGTGATTTTTTATTGATCTTATTATGTTTTGGTGATGTTATGAAATCTCATATTAATGAAACTATATTATTATGTCTTTGATTCTTTCTTTTTTTTTTACTTAAATGATCGTTTGATTCAAGTTAACAAAACAGTCCTATTGTCTTCAATATTGCAACTGTTCGTTTGATTCCTAATGCAATGAAAGTACTAAGACTAACATTTGTAAAGATTAATTAAGTCCGCTAAAGGTGGTCAATTTTTTTCCAAATTAATATATCACACTGAACTTATGATACCAACCTTGAATAGTAGAAAAATATATTATCAAGAAATATGTAAAAAACTTGAAGATATTTGAGAACGGAAGAAGTACTTATGAAGCGAACTTCCCAAGTTCTTGTCAAAAGAATGAGTTTTTTAGAGATGAAACAAACAATGTCCAAAATCTAACATTGTACAATTTTTTAGAATCAAACAAATGTGAAAAGTTCATCTAATGTCACGACCAAAATACTAACTCAGGTCGTGATGGCGCCCAACACCGGGGTTAGGCAAGCCCACACTTAAATTACTAAGGATTCCTCCCATGCTTGGTTAAGCATCCCAATACGTGCCAAGTTTTAAAGTTCAAAATATTAATTGAAAAAGATAGCAAGTCATTTTTACCAAAAGCAGTCAAAAAGAGGAATGAGCCAATATATATATATATATATATATATACAGACCCGCACTCCAAAATAACAACTACGTGTGTGCCAGGTACTAGTGTCACAAGTCCTACGGGCATACTAACAGAATATACAAAACATAATATACAATCCCACTGTCTGAAACAAATAGACGGGAAATAAGCAAAAGAAAACTCCATGGTGATGCGAGGATCATCAGGAGAAGCAGCTCACTGTGAAGTCAGGTCCAACTAAGATCAGAATCGAGCTCCGATCTGATAACCAGATGCACCAGCCTCAGAACCTGTACAATTAAGTACAGAATTGCAGCATGAGTACATAAAAAAATATGTACCCAGTGTGTATCCCGCCTAACCTCGAAGAGGTAGTGACGAGAGGTCGACTTGACACTCACTAAGGTCTAACAAAATGATTAGCAAGATATAACATCAGTAACGGACATACAAGGATGATAAAATCAGTAAACATTTAAAATAACAGTAATTCAAATAAATACTGGAAGTAAATATACAATTTCTACCTCATTATTCTTTTCTTTCCTTTAAAATATATCTAAACACTCAAAATCCATAATAGAATTCTTAACAATTTAACATGCGCATACAAGATAAGGACAACTGGCCTTAGCCATCATAATGATCATATTTTTGCACTGACGAGGGTCGAACGGTCCGAACCATAATATATATATATATATATATATATATCAATCTCGTCGTGGCGTATGGCCCGCTCCTATGAGAGTGGGAAAAATAACACTCCGCTCGCGGAATATAAATTGTGAAGCGGTCACATGCACACACAATCCACACATTTATTCTTTATCAATAGCTTTTCGTGAAAAATTCCTTAAAATTACTTAAATTCCATGATCTCAGGGAAACAGGCCACATGTAACATTAATTCACTAAGCATATAGTTCATTTCAAGGAGAACATAAGGCATGGTGTAGGCCTAACTACCCGGACATAACAATAATAGTCGCTACGTACGGACTCTCATCACTTTGCGCGTATGTAGCCTCCACAAACATTAGCACATAGTCATTTAAAGCACCTAGAGGGACAGTTCCCCCTTACAAGGTTAGAAAGGAGACTCACCTCGTGTCGAATCTACTCCCCGAACCAAGAATGCGCCCGAAACTCCGAACTCTACACCCGAGGACTCAAAACTAGCCAAATGTTATAGAAATTCATCAATTTATGCTCAAAGTATGGAAATCCTCCTACTACTAAGTCAAATTCGCCATTCTTGAAGAAATCCTAAAATCCAACCCCGGGCCCGCATGCTTGGATTCCAAAAATTTTTGAAGGAAACACTCACCCATATCCTAAGGATCATTAATACATGATTTTTACTTGACTTCATAGCTAATTGACGGGTAATTTTTTAAATTCTCGAAGGCCCTAGGTTACTACCCAAATTCCTAAATTTTCACTAATTAAGTAGCTAAATCCTACTAAGAATGCATGCATTAACCACTTTAAGATAGAATTTACTTACCTTTCAGTGGTTGGGTCATTGAGCCCTTTTCCCAAGCTCTCAAGGTGTTCTAATAGAGGAAGAAATGAAGAAATAATGAAGAATCCCGTATATAAGGAACACATTGTCTGACAATATTTCCGCACATGTGGCTCGAGGACCGCACCTGCGGTCTCGCTCCTGCGAGCAAAGGCTCGCACCTGCGGAAATGGACGAGGAAGCCTAGGCCCACACCTGCGGAGGGGAGAGCACACCTGCGGCTCCGCTCCTGCGGAACTTTGTCCGCACCTGTGAGAAATGGACTGCCCGCTGGGGGTCGCACCTGCGAGGCTGGGGCCGCATGAGCAGTCCCGCACCTGCGGATCACACCAGAATAGGTGCACCAGCAGCTATTTCAGCTGGTTTTTGGCCTCGTGTGGTGTTCGGGAGGCACCTGGGCCCACCCGAGCCCCCCTCCAAATATACCAACAAGTCCCAAATCATAATATGAACTCGCTCGAGCCTTCAGAACACCCAAAACAACGCTAAAACTCAAAATCACACCTCAAAACCCCTAGAACCAAACTTAGGAACTTTAAGTTTTCTTGACTTCACTAACAACGCGCCGAACCAACCTATACTACTCGGAATGACCCCAAATTTTGCAGGCAAGTCATAAATGACATAACAGAACTATTCCCGATCTCAGAATTCCGTTCGGACCTCGATAACACAAAAATACGTCCCAAACCATAATAGGAACTTAAGGGACTTCTAATTTCAATATTGGGCGCCGAAACGCTCCCAGGTCATCAGAAACCCATTCTGAACATACGCCCAGTTCCGAAATCATCATACGAAGCTACCAGAATCGTCGAAACTCGATTCCGGGGTCGTTTACCCAAAATGTTGACCGAAGTCAAACTTGGTCTTAAAGTCCAACCTTAAGGAACCAAGTGTTCCAATAGCACTCTAAACATTTCCGAATCCCGGACCACCCGCCCCTGCAAGTCATAAATCACAATAAGCTGCTATGGGAAGTTTCATTTAGAGGAACGGGTTCTGATAATGCAAAACGACCAGTCGGGTTTGTCACGACCCAATTTCGGAGTCGTGATGGCGCCTGTCGTGGAACCAGGCAAGCCGCCCATTTTAACTAAGCTAAATTCAATTTCCAGTAAAAATACGATTTTAAAGAATTTATTGATAATACTAAGAATCTGAAGTTTAAAAACAATATTTGAAAAATTAAATTTAAAAACTCCAACCCGGATCCGGTGTCTCTCAGTCATGAGCTACTATAACACGAAGAAAAAGGAAAAGAGAAATGGACAACATTGTCTCAAAATAAAGATCAACGGGTAGAATAAGAAAGAGAAGGCGAGGTCTTGATCGCCAGCTGCTACCTCGACAGCTCCAATAAAAACTCTGACAGCTGCTCAATATCCACTACCGGGTCCTGGTGTACCTAGGTCTGCACACAAGGTGCAGGGGGTAACGTGAGTACACCAACTCAAAAGTAACGAACCCAAACTATGGGCTGGGAGGTAGTGACGGACTAAACCTCAATAATTAAATCATCAGCGTACAAAATTTGGGCATGTTCACAGTTTATCAGAAATAACAACAGAATATACTAGATATACCTCCATATGTTCTACATGCCAACATGTCATAGTGTGAAAATGCACATAGTGCTCACAACTCTCTCACAGAAGTCCACTCATGACTATATATGGCTCTCAGGCCCAGGGAAGTTCCATCCCGGAATATGCATAAACACCGGTGACCGTAGTCACTACGTATTGAGGAAAAAGGCCAGTCCAGCCCCCGCGGAGAAGATCCACCTCCGGAACACAACACTCGGACAATATCCATATCCAGGGAATATCCATCCCTCACATAACATCAGCTTCGGACAAGATCCATGCCCATGGAAGATCCATCCCTCACATAACATCAACTTCGGACAAGATCCATGCCTAGGGAAGATCCATCCCTCATCATCAATGCGCTCGCTGGGGGTGTAAAGACTCTGGAGGGGCCCTAGTGGCCCAAGTTCCATATCAAGCCAACGAAGGGATGATTTAATATCGCTGCGGTGTACAGTCCGATCTCATAGCTGTCTCAATAACAGGCTCTCGGCCTCACTCAGTCATTACTCTTCAGTCTCACTCACATGGATCACAGATGCCTCCATCAGCCCGACACAATGATAAGTATGCATATAATTAACAATACTGAGACTGAGATATGAAGTGGTATGATATAACAAGACTGAGTATATAGAATCAAATAATCACAAAAAGAGACAGTAATATACGACCACTCGGGTCTCAGCATTTTCGGCATGAAGCCTAGAATTTATACTTAACATGATTTCTAACAAGTTCACAATTACCACATTAACAGAAGCACAGATATCATCATGGAATAATCACTAAGTGGTGCCATGGGATAAGCCAGGACACAAATACGCGGTGCACGCCCGTCACTTGGCATGTGTGTTACCTCAACAATAGTCATAAATCATTTAGCTCGGGGTCTCGAACCCTCAGAACCAAGTTTGGAAACGTTACTTACCTCAAAACCGGCTAAAATACTATTCTGCGGTGCCTTTGCCTCTAAATTCGGCCTTTGAGTGCTCCAAATCTACCAAGTTCAGATTTTTATCATCAGATTATACTTAAGGAATGAATTCCAATTGAAAAGTACCTAATTTAGCTCAAAACCCGAAATTAGCCAAAACCCGACCCCCCGGGACCGCGTCTCGGAACCCGATAATTTTTATACCAAAATGTTCTTCATCATCTCACGAGTTTGTACATATCAAGGACGCTAAAATCGAAGTTCGTTTGACCCCTCAAATAGACCCCTAAAGGTCTCAAAATCTCAAGTCCTAACCCCACCTTTTTCCTACTGATTTTCATAATTAAACACTGATATAAGGTCTCCGATCACATATAATTGAGTTATTAAGTCCAAAAAATTTACCTCAATGAAGAACACTGATTTTCCCTCTTCAAAATCGCCTCAAGAGCTTCTTCCCGTTCAAAGATGTTGTTAAAAGGTCTAATGGTCGCGGAGGGTTTTAATTTATACTTTTTGCCCAGGGGTTCCGTACCTGCGGCCCATGTCTCGCACCTGCGGTCAAAACAACCGCACCTGCGACTTTTCATTAAACGGCCTAACTCCGCACCTGCGACTCACATCCCGCACCTGCGACTCACATCATGCACCTGCGACTTCACAGGTGCGGCCCACTATCCGCATCTGCGACCTCTTCCCTCGCTGGCCAAATCTCGCACATGTGGAGCCTCCTTCTGCTCCTGCGGGCCCGCACCTACGAGGACCCATCCGCAGGTGCGGTTACACCAGCAACTTCAGCAGCAACACAACAATCCAAACTCCCCGTTAACCACTCAAAACCATTCTGAGTCCCTTGGGACCCCAACCAAACATACCAACACTTCATATATGATCATTCAAACTTAGTTGCACTCCCGAAACACTAAAAATAACATCAAAACACCAAAATCACATCAAATTCAAGCCTAAGAACTTTGAAATTTCTAAATTCCACCAACGATGCCGAAACTATCCAAAACGCATCCGATTGACCTGAAATTTTGCACACATATCCAAAATGACATTACGAACCTGCTTCAAATTCCGGAATTCCATTCCGACCCTGATAGCCTATTTTCCACTGCCGACCAAAAATCACTAAAAACTAACTTTCGCCAATTCAAGTATAATTCTACATCGGACATCACAAAAATATTCCGAACACACTCCTAAGTCCCAAATTACCTAACGAAGCTATCCGAGCCATAAAATCCGTATTCTGAGGTCGTTTACCAATAATTCAACCCTCAGTATAACCAACCTATGACAAGTCTATAACAATAAATTTTTTAATGCAAGTTCTTCGTAACGACCGACCGGGTCGTTACAGAGTCGTTACATTCTCCACCTCTTAAACAAATGTTCATCCTCGAACGGGTCTAGAATCATACATGAAGTGCTGAATAAGTGTGGATATCTGCTCCGCATGTCCTCCTCGGACTCCCAAGTCGCCTCCTCAACTGGTTGGCCCTTCCACTGGACCTTTACGGCAGAAACTCTCTTGGACCTCAACTGGCGGTCCTGTCTATCAATAATAGCAACTGGCTCCTCCTCGTAGCCCAACCTCTCATCCAACTGAATAGTGCTGAAATCAACCATGTGAGAGAAGTCGGTGTGGTACCTCCGGAGCATGGATACATGAAAAACTGGATGAACTCCTGATAAACTGGGAGGCAAGTCCAGCTCATAAGAAACCTCCCCAACTCGCCTCAACACCTCAAAGGGACCTATAAACCTGGGGCTTAGCTTGCCCTTCTTCCCAAACCTCATAATACCCTTCATAGGAGAGACTTTCAACAGGACCCTATCTTCCTCCATAAATGATACATCACGCACCCTCTGATCCGCGTAACTCTTCTGCCTGGACTGTGTTGTGTGGAGCCTCTCCTGAATCAACTTCACTTTCTCCAAAGCATCCCTCACCAGGTCGGTGCCATATAACTTAGCCTCGACAGGCTCAAAGCACCCGATAGGAGAACGACATCGCCGACCATACAAAGCCTCAAATGGTGCCATCTCAATGTTGGACTGATAACTATTATTGTAAGCAAACTCGGCCAGAGACAAGAACTGGTCCCACTGACCTTCGAAGTCAATCACACATGCCCTAAGCATGTCCTCCAATATCTGAACTGTACGCTCCGACTGACCATCAGTCTGAGGGTGAAATGTTGTGCTAAGGTCTATCTGGGTACCCATCTCACTGTGTAATGCTCTCCAGAAGTGCGAGGTGAATTGAGGACCTCGATCTGATATAATGGGCACTGGCACACCATGCAACCGGACTATCTCCCGAATGTAGATCTGGGCCAACCTCTCAGAAGTATAAGTAGTAGTTACTGGAATGAAATGCGTCGATTTGGTCAATCTATCCACAATGACCCAAAACGCGTCAACCTTCCACAAGGTCCGAGGCAACCCAACCACGAAGTCTATAGTGATGCACTCCCATTTCCACTCAGGAATGGGCATCTGCTGAAGTAGGCCTCCTGGCCTCTGGTGCTCATACTTAACCTGCTGGCAATTAAGACACCTAGACACATACTCCACAATGTCCTTCTTCATTCGCCTCCACCAGTAATGTTGCTTCAAATCACAACACATCTTCGTAGTACAAGGATGAACAAAATACCGAGAACTGTGTGCCTCCTCTAGAATCCTCTCCCTCAGGCCATCAACCTTAGGAACACATAAGCGTCCATGAAGTCTCAGAACACCATCCTCGCCAATAATAAACTCCTTGGCCCTACCCTAAACCACTATCTCTCGTAGCTCAGCCAAACACGGATCATCATACTGCCGAGCCTTAATCTCCCCCAATAACGAAGACTGAGCAACCACATGGGCAAGAACTCGACGGGGCTCTGAAAGGTATAATCTCACCAGGCGATTGGTCAAGGATGGAATGTCCAAGGCTAGAGGTATCTCCTCTACTGCAATATAAGCCAAGCTGCCCATACTCTCCGCCTTCCTGCTCAAAGCATCTGCTACCACATTACCTTGCCCTGGTGATAAATAATGGTGATATCATAATTCTTCAACAACTCAAGCCATCTGCGCTGCCTCAAATTAAGATCCTTCTGCTTGAACAAGTGCTGCAAGCTATGGTGGTATGTATAAACCTCACAGGACACTACATACAAGTAGTGACTCCAAATATTAAGAGCATGAACAATCGCTGCCAACTCCAAATCGTGCACAGGATAATTCTTCTCATGAACCTTCAGTTGGCGCGAAGCATAAGAAATAACTCTCCCCTCCTGCATCAATACACACCCCAAGCCAACACGTGAAGTGTCGCAATATACTGTATACATCCCAGAACCGGAAGGCAATACTAGAACTGGTGCTGAGGTTAATGTTGTCTTGAGCTTCTGAAAGCTCGCCTCACACTCGTCAGACCATCGAAATGGGGCATTCTTCTGAGTCACTATGGTTAATGGGGCTGCAATAGAAGAGAACCCCTCTACAAATCGGCGATAATAGCCTGTTAGGCCCAAAAAGCTCCTGATCTATATAGCTGAAGTAGGACGCGACCAACTCTGAATTGCCTCGATCTTTTGAGGATCAACCTTGATAACCTCTCCGGATACCACATGCCCCAAGAATGCCCACGGAATCCAACCAGAACTCACACTTGGAGAACTTAGCATATAGCTTCTGTTCTCGCAAAGTCTGGAGTACAACTCTCAAATGCTGCTCGTGCTCCCCCAGGCTACGTGAGTAAATCAAAATGTCATCAATGAAGACAATGAAAAAGGAATCAATATACGGCCTGAACACCCTATTCATCAAGTCCATGAATGTTGTTGGGGCATTAGTCAAGCCAAAGGACATAACCAGGAACTCATAATGGCTATATCTCGTACGAAAAGCAGTCTTCGGAACATCTGAAGCCCGAATCCTCAACTTATGATACCCCGATCTCAAATCAATCTTAGAAAACACACGAGCACCCTNCCCGAATCCTCAACTTATGATACCCCGGTCTCAAATCAATCTTAGAAAACACACGATCACCCTGCAACTGGTCAAACAAATCACCGATGTGCAGCAAAGGACACTTGTTCTTAATGGTAACCTTGTTCAACTGGCGGTAATCAATACACATTTGCATGGACCCATCCTTTTTCTTCACGAATAGAACTGGAGCACCCCACGGTGATACACTCGGCCTGATGAACCCCTTAGATAACAACTCCTCAAATTGCTCCTTCAACTCCTTCAACTCTTTCGGAGCCATATGGTACGGAGGAAAAGATATAGGTTGGGTGCCTGGAGCTAAGTCAATACAAAAATCAATATCACGATCCGGAGGCATGCTCGGAAGGTCCGAAGGAAATACATCAGCAAACTCTCAAACAACTGGCACTGAATCAATTGTCATAGACTCGGCGGTAGTGTCCCGCACATAGGCGAGGTAGGCCAGACAACCCTTCTCGACCATGTGTCGAGCCTTCAGGAATGAAATAACCCGACTGGCTGCACTAACTGAGGAACCTCTCCACTCTAGCCTAGGCGACTCTGGCATGACTAAAGTAACTATCTTGGCATAGCAATCTAGCACTGCATGATAAGGAGATAGCCGATCCATGCCTAAAATAATCTCGAAATCAACCATGTCGAGCAATAAGAGATCCACTTGAGTCTCGAACCCACAAAACAAAATCACACAGGACCGAAAAATCCGATCTACAACCACAGAATCGCCCACGGGAGTCGACACATAAATAGGAGAACTCAAGGACTCACGAGGGACATCCAGAAAATGAGCAAATAAGACCGAAACATAGGAAAATGAGCAAATAACACTGATGCCTCTCTACCACATACTATAATAATACCTGTGATCACGGCGTCTGAGGCCACTGCATCTGATCTGGCCGGGATAGCATAGATCTAGCTGGAGCACCGAAAGACTGAGCCCCGCCAAAATGAACAGGAGTTGGCTGACCTCCCCCTGACTGGCCTCCACCTCTAGGACGACCCCTGCCGACATGTCCCCCACTTCTAGGTGGCCTGACGGCTGGTGCTGGACCCATAGGCTGATAATCCTATTGTACCGCTTTGCCCCGAAACCTGGGACAATGCCTCTCCATATGACCTGGATCCCCACACTCATAACAACCTCCGGGTATCATAGCTTGCTTCCCCGAAGAGGAACTTTGAATGGCCGGAGAGCGATGTGTGCTCTCTAGAATAGCACTGAAGTAGGGACTGGGGAATCTCGGATAACTGGGATAACCACTGGGTGAACTCTGAATGGTTGGAGGGCGGTAGGAATGCTCTAGCATGGCGCTGAAATGATCCCTCGCCGGAACACCTCGGGGAGGTGGTGGGGGTGCTGAATATAGAGGCATGCTGGGCTGACCTCTACTGAACTGACCTCTGCCCCTAACTGGGGTACCTCTAAAATCCCTGGAGAATCTGGCTCTCTTGTCCTGCTGACCCTGCTCTCTGCCTCTCGATCGATAGCCCTCAATCCGACGAGCTATCTCAACCACCAGCTGATAGGGAGTCCCCATCTCCACCTCTCGGGCCATGTTGGCCCTAATACCGGAGTGCAGCCCTGCTACAAATCTCCCCACTCTCTCAGCATCAGTAGGCAATATCATAAGTGCGTGGCGATATAACTCTGAGAATCTAGCCTCGTAATCTGTCACTGACATTTGTCCCTGCTCCAGCTGCTCAAACTTATATCGCAGTTCTTCCCTCTCACAGGGTGGGATATACCTGTCTAGAAACATCTGAGTGAATTGCTCCTAGGTGATAGGAAGAGAATCTGCTGGCCTGCTGAGAATATAGGACTGCCACCATCTGCGAGCTCTGCCCTCTAGCTAGAAGGTAGTGAAGTCCACTCCATGGGACTCTAATATCCTCATATTGTGCAGCCTATCCCTGCACCTGTCAACAAAATCCTGGGCATCCTCACCCCGCTCACCCCCGAATACTGAAGGGTGCAACCGAGTTCATATATCCAATAACTTTTGTGGATCGCCGTTCGCAGCTGGACTGGGTTCAGGTGTTGCTGCTATAGGCTGGGCCCCACCCACGGGCAGTGTATCCGGGGTATGATGTAATACTTTTGCCTGACCTGCAGCCTGGGTGGTAGGAGTCTGGGGCCCCCTCCCGCCTGAGATGTGGCCGGATCTGTCGAAAATAAACCGGCCTGGGACATGGTGTCCATGAACCGCATCATACGACCCATCATCTCTTGGAATCCTGGCACCGTCATAAATTCCACTGGAGCAGGACTTGCTGGGGGCACCTCACCCTGATCCTCTATAGTAGGTTCCTCTGGTGGTGGTATGACTGGAATGGCTCGGGGACGCCCTCGTCCCCTACCTCGGGCCGGTGCCCTCCCCCGGCCTCTGCCACGGCCTCGAACAACAGGGGTAGCGGCCCCTCCCGGGTCTGGAATATCGGATGCACGCGTTCTCACCATCTGTGAGAGAATAGAAGAATGAAATTTAGTAAACCATTGACTGCACGATAGAATA
>ML372295.1:8428-63164 GCA_005239525.1 Nicotiana knightiana
CTATTACAATTGCTTCTATGAAAGCTGAAAGATACAATATTAAAAACTCCTACTACAATCAACTAGACTCAATAATCAATCAGATGGAACTGGTTCTTCTAGTTGAACTGTAGCCTTTGCATCACACAATGATTCTGCTAGCAAAAATAACTCTGAAAATTTTGCTTTCAGACTTTGATTCACTTCAGCTTTGTGCGTGTTGAATTCCAGCAGAAATACATCAAGTATTTATAGAGTCAGTCGTTGAGCTTGTCTTCCAATTGTAGTTCAACTCTACCTGGGTGAACTAATTCGAACCAAACTCAACTTCCTTTCTTTTGTTACTTTCCTTGCTGAATTTGACTTCAATTAATCAGATCAGTTTGCAATCTTTTCGTATTAGGAGATGATCTCTTGGTTCATTGATATTTCATATTCAAAACATCTCCTAAGCATATACGGTTCATGTGCCAGCTAGTTAGTTCAAGATGTGTGCTCTGATGGACCTGGTTCAACTGGTGAGCCTTTTGTCAATCATCAAAACTATGCAGTGACATGTGTCAACATTTTCAATAGACCCTCGGCTCAGTAAAGTTGGCTCACATAATGAGGAAGCGAGCTAATAATGAAAATCCACGGTCAAGATGAAAACGTTGAGCATTACTACAACTTAATGGTTCAAGGGCTAGTTGCACGATCCATGTAAAGACTAATGTCTAAGAAATATAGTCAAAACATCTCTATAACAACCTCATTTGTTCCAATAATATTTTGGTTATAGCAAAGTGCGACTATAGAAAACATATATTATAACATAGCACGAAAATTGGTCCCAAAGGAAACTTGCCTTTATGATTGTTATATAGAAATGTTGTCATAGAGATGTCTGACTGTACTAATAAATTTTGGAGCAGGAATGATCCATAAAGCTGGTAGCATGTTAACATAAAAAAATGACGACGTCTCAAAAGAAAAATGGGTGAAGTAGCTGCCATCTTGATGGTCTATGAGGTCCATCACAAAACCTGAAGACTCCAGCCGTATACCACGGTCAATAAAATACACAGAATTAGCTTTACATCCCAAATATTTGGAAGCCAAAATAGACATAGAACCATGGTTACATAAGAACAAGGCTTCATCTCCCAAGTTGTCCAACTCTTCAAATATGTAATCTTGGGTCATTCGGCTTACTACCAACTTAGAAATCTTAACAGTTGTTGGCTCATGATCACTTGATAAAAAGAAATGACCATGGATGAGATTTGAACCCTTAACAGCTCGTTAGTTGTGGTTTTTACGAGTTAAAAGTCCCTGAAAAAATAAGAACCAATAATTGGTTCTGGTCCACTAATCTCCTTAAAATCCAAAGTTAATTTATCCATAAACAAAACGCTACCTATGGAAGTCACAACATAGTATCCCTCGTCGTAGTATATCACATCACAAACAGCACATGTTACTAATATATCATGAAGAGTGAAAATCCAGGTGTTACTACCAGGTTTTAGGATAGCCAACTCATGAGGCTGGAGCAAAATTTTAAAGGTTGCGAAGGATAGGTTGAAGGATTCTTGGATAGAATAACTCTTATCAACAAAATCATAAGGACTAGGAAGATTGATTGTCTCACCAGAGAAAGGGTTGAAAAGATGGATAGTATGAGAATCAGACCGTTGAAAAGCCAACCAACCAAGAGAAAGAACCGCAACATCTCCAAGTGGAAGGCAATGGTAGCTTGAGATCCAAGACAATTTTACCTTTGATAACACCGTATAAGTTTGCGTTAGTAGTAGAGCTACCTCGATCTGTACTAAAGATCATTAGTAGAGGCATTTCTTCAATGGAAGTACTTGAATTGATGTGTTGTTTTAGGGCGTCATAGTTATTGGATACAAAAGAAAACCATGACTTGCACACAGCGCTAAACCATAAACAATCAGAGATGGAAGACAACTTTTGAAAAATCAAGTACAGTACCAAATCCGAAAGGTGTGTCCAGTCTCTTGAACTTGGTAGATTAAAGAACTTGTGCAATTGCTTGGGAAAAGAAAAAGACTTACACTGGGATCTCATATATATATATATATATATATGTGTGTGTGTCTCTCTCCGTGTTAATATTAATAGAAGTATGAAAAATCAAATCAAAATAAAATGTTGTAAACTACTCTAATAAAACATAACCTTAATACGTTGATGGATTTTTATACCTTTAAAGACAAACTTTTTCCTTCAAAGTTAATGTTTAAATGTATAAAAGAATTTCAAGCGTTTGCTTTGAGATTTTAACTTTTGCTTTGAAATTGTCAAGGAATTAACTTACTATGATTCATGTATTTAAAAATTTTCATGTTTTTTGGATGTAATTTCTTGATATTCCCATGCACGTAACAATATTTACAATTATCTTAATGTTTTGCGTTTCTCAAACCTGGCTTTTCAGATTTCTATATGATAATTCGTGAAGTACTAGCAGGAATATATTGTAACTGAGTCCAGGTTCTAGTACATTTGAGATTCAAGATTTTACCTTTAGAAACATTGTAAAGGACCACCTATTATGAGCTGGAAGTGGAAGTAAGAAACAGACATGGATATTACACTAGATCTTCACATCAAATTTGTCACCTCCCACATAGATATTACTTAACGTAGACGAACACCGTGAAAATATCACTATTATAGTTACGGTACAATGTCTGTTATCATTGTTTTTTGGGACTTAAAATTGTTATTTTTTTAAATCCTAGCCGATGTTAATTTTCAAAGATCAAATCAAAATTACACTTCAGATCATCCAAATCAAACGTCTGACGTAACAACAGAAAAGGGCGTACGGGAAAAGGTAACAATAATTTTAACTATTTAAGTGTCTACAAACATGATGTATTTGCCTGAAAATATATAATTCTATTGTTTTATTGTGATACCCAAAGGGTCATCTTATAAATTAAGACTCTATTCCAGATTCATTAGTCTTAAAAAATTAATTTTGTTTCCTTTGATTTGCGTGCACATTCCAGACGTGAAACCGGAAAGCTTTTATGTGAAAATAAGGGAAATAATAATTTTTGGAATTTTAAAATTTGATTTTAATTGACTTGGTTCAACATTTTTAGCAAACGGACTCGGATCTGTGTTCCGACAATTCCGGAAGGTCCGCGGTAGCCTTAAAAATAAATTTTTGAAAGAAATTGTTTTGCTGGATTTTTAATGAAATAAAAAAGTGAATTAATATTTGAAACCGTTGGTATCGGGCCCGTAATTTGGTTCCGGAGCTCGATACAGGTTCGTTATGATGTTTACATCCTATCTGTGAGATTTGGTAAGAATCGGAGTTTATTTGACGTGATTAGGACGTCGGTTGAGAAATAGTGAAAGTTGAGCGTTCTTGAGAAAAATGATGAATTTTGAGGTTAAATCCATAGTTTTAAATATTTTTTTCATGATTTGATCGCACGAGCAAGTCTGCAGGATATTTTTAGACTTGCGTGCATATTTGGTTTAGATCCCTGAGAGCTTGGGTGAGTTTCGGGTAGGCTTCAGGATGTTTAAAACTTGAAAAAGTCTGCTGGTGCACCATTTCTGGTGTGCCCACACCTGCAAGCCTTGAGCCGCAGGTGTGAGTGCCTGCCCGCAGGTGCGAATTTGGCCAACTGTTCCATGTTCCGCAGATGCGGAATATACATCGTAGGAGCGGGACCGCAGAAGCGGAAACCCGTCCGCAGATGCGGCCCCAAGGGCCCAATCTCATTTCGCAGAAACCGCCCACTGTACGCACCTGCGGATGCGCAGATGCGGCCTAAGCACCGCAGGTGCGAGGGTAGGTGCAGTGGGTTCACTTAATTAGAACCCCAGCCCTATTTTCTCCATATTTTCGAACTAAGAAGACCTATACGCAATTTTCTTCCCACAAATTAATCCCCAAAGTGTTGGTAAACAATTCTAAACTTATCTCTTTCAATTACCCAATGATTTTCATCACTTTTCAATCCAAAATCAAGAATTTTCATGGTAAAAATTGAGGGTTTGGGTAGAATTAGGAAATTTTATAAAAATGGGATTTTGACCTTGAATTGAGGTCGGATTTCGAAACTAATTGCATATTCGGGTTCGGGTGTGAATGGGTAAAGTTAATCTGGTTCGAATCCCGAGTTTGGACCAAGCGGGCCCGGGGTCGGATTTTAACTTTTTTTTATAGAAAACTTAGAAAAATAATAATTTTTCAGTAAAGCTAGTTCCTTTAGCATAAATTAATGATTTTAAGCTGATTATGATTAGATTCGAGCAGTTTAGTGGTAAATTCGAAAGGAAAAGCAATAATTGAGCAGTGAGTAACCTGCGAATTTGAGGTAAGTGTTTCGTTTAACCTTGAGTTGAGGGAATATGAATCCCCAACTTAAATGCTATGTGAATTTGCATGTGCGTGGTGTATAGGTGAAGTAACGAGTATCTATGCACCACCAAATAGTCTACTAAACATGATCATTTCCCCGGTTTCCAATTATTTGCTTCAGGGCTTAATTGTTTCATGATCATTGAGGTGTATATGTCTATGTGGATTCATAATTTATTGTTGAGTATTGCTTCAAGTACTTTGGAAGTATCGGTTGTTCTTTGATTTTGTTATATTACATAAGGATTGAGCTGGATGTCAGTGTTACAATATGTGTATAAATTCCGGTTGGCCTCGTTGTGAAATGATAATTGATGAAGTTATGAGTTTTACAGCTTCTGTTTATAATTGTTCATATAAAAATATTGTGAAAGGCTTTTTCATTAATTGTGAAAGTTTTTTTATAAATAAACTAATATGATATGTCTGGTGGGAGCGGGTTGCACGCTGCAACAAGGAGCAATAAGGGTGGACAAGTGGGATCGGGTTGTACGCCGCAACAGGAGAAATAAGGGTGATATATATAGGGAGGAGCAATAAGGGTGGACAAGTGGGATCGGGTTGTACGCCGCAACAGGAGAAATAAGGGTGATATATATAGGGAGGAGCAATAAGGGTGGACATGTGGGAGCGGGTTGCATGCTGCAACAAGGAGCGATAAGGGTGAATATTTATGTGTTACTGATTTTCGAAAATAGGGACTTGGAAAACTCCGATTTTATTAAAAAGGTTTTCATACTCTGATTTTTACTTGATTTAAATGGAAAATTGGAAAATTTTGAGGAGTTGGTTATAGTTGATATCTAAAAAGATATATCCGAGTGTTTTTATTTATTGTTGCAAGTTATTGGTTATCAAGGTTATTGTTATTATTTTTTTCTTCCTTTATTATATATATTGTTTACAGGTTATGTAGTTGATGTCCCGCCGTAGCCTCGTCACTACTTCGTCGAGGTTAGGCTCGGCACTTACTCAGTATATGGGGTCGGTTATACTGATACTACACTCTGCACTCTTTTGTGCAGATCCAGGTACTGACCAGAGTTAGGAGATCTTAGTAGCTACGCAGTTTTATTTGGAGACACGAGGTAGATCTGCTGGCGTTCGCAAATTCCTGGAGTCTTCTCTTACTTTATAGACCCTGTTTTATTTATGATATATAATTCTTTCAGCCATTATTTGTAGTATTCTTAATAGTTCGTGAATTGTGACACCAGACTCTGGGTAGGCTTATGGTTATATATATTTAGTTCGAGGTTCTTTTTCTTATTCAGTTATTATTATTATTCATGGAATCATTTATTGGAAATTATTAGATTCAGTATTTACTTTTAAATTGTTCTATTATGTGTAAGTGAACTTTAAAACGGAAATGGTTAATAAATTTATAACATCGTCTTGCCTAGCAAGTATTGTATTAGGCGCCATCACGATCCCGTGGGTTGGAAATTTGAGTCGTGACAAGTTGGTATCAGAGCACGAGGTTGCGTAGGTCTCACAATTCACGAACAAGCTTGATAGAGTCTGAGGGGTCGATACGGAGACTTCTGTACTTATTTCTCAGAGGCTATGAAGTTAGGAACAAACTCAGTTTTTATTTCTACTATGTCGTGCGATTCTTGGTATCTCAAATACTGATTGAACTCTTCTACTCTCTCATATATGGCGAGAACACGTGCTTCTTCTTCCGCTAACCAACAATCCGGTCTTCCAGGAGCAGCAGCTTCAATTAGGGGCAGAGGCCGAGGCCGCGTCAGAGGCCGAGGCAGGGGCAGGACTCATCCTGTTGCTCATACTGCAGCCCCAGCTACAGAGCCCCAGATTGAGATTGATGGGGGGCTCCAGCCCAGACCATTCCAGCTAGACCAGCTCAGGTTCCAAAGGGGTTTATTGCTACCCCGGTACTTCAGGATTCTTTGGTCCGATTAGTGGGCCTTATGGAGAGTGTAGACCAGACTGGCGCACTTCCTATTGCAGCAACTGCATCTCAGACTGGAGGAGGGGTCCAGACTCCTGTTACCCACACTCCTAATCAGACTACTCCTCAGGTTCAGATTTCAGCAGCCAATCTAGTTGGGGTAATTCAGCCAGTTACTCCAGTGCCGCCCGTTGATGGGGAAGCTATGTCCACCGATGCCTTGTGGAGATTGGACAGGTTCATTAAGCTTTTCCATGTTCACTTCAGTGGTGCTACTTCAGAGGATCCTCAGGAATATCTGGACAACTTTCATGAGGTTCTTTGTAATATGGGTATTTTGGAGACCAATGGGGTCGACTTTGCTGCGTTTCAGATTACTGGTTCCGCCAAGAAATGGTGGAGGGATTATTTGTTGAATAGACCAGGTGGGTCGCCTGCTCTGACTTGGGATCAATTTTCTCACCTATTTTTGGAGAAATTTTTACCGATCACTACAGAGAAGATAAGCGTCGTCAGTTTGAGCATCTTCGGCAGGGTGGCATGACGGTTACCTAGTATGAAAATCGTTTTGTGGATTTGTCTTGGCATGCTATTCTTATATTGCCCACAAAGAGGGAGAGGGTTAGGAGATTTATTGAGGGCCTTGCCCAGCCCATCAGGTTGTAGATGGCTAAGGAGACAGGGACTGAGATTTCATTTCAGGATGCGGCCAATATGGCCAAGAGAGTTGAGACGGTTCTCGGGATGGGAGGTCAGGGGTCAGACAAGAGACCTTGCCATTCCGGTAGATTCAGGGGTGCCTCGTCTGGAGGCGGAGATACTCAGGGTAGAGGCCATTCTTCCAGGCCGTTTAATTCAGCACTTCAGACTTCTCATGGTGCCTCAGGGGGTCGTGGCTCTCACTTGCCTTATTCTGATCAGTCAGCCCCGATTAGAGCACCTCATCTTTAGAGTTATTATCGTGGTCAGCCGGTTCATCAGGGTCAGCCTTAGTATCAAGATGGTTGTTATGAGTGTGGTGAGTATGGGCACATTTGGAGATCTTGTCTGAAATTTTTGGGTAATCAGCCTCAGTACCAGAATTCTTGTGCTATAGTTCCGGCACCAGCTGGAGCACCACCTGCCCAGCCAGCTAGGGGTATGGGTCAGGTAGTCAGAGGTAGAGGTTAGAATGTTAAAGGTGGAGGTCAGCATGCTAGAGGTAGAGGCTAGCCCGCTAGAGGTGGTGGCTAGCCCATTAGAGGTGGAGGACCACCTGTCAGGGGTCCTCCTGGTGATGCAGTTCAGGGTGGTGGGGCCCAGCCTCGATTATATGCATTTCCAGCCAGACTCAAGGCAGATTCCTCTGATGTAGTTATCACATGTACCATTTCAGTTTGTAATAAAGATGCTTCAGTTTTGTTTGATCCGGGGTCTACTTATTCTTATGTGTCATCCTATTTTGCCTCGTATTTGGTTGTGCCCCCCGACTCTTTGAGTATCCCTGTTTATGTGTCGACGCCGGTGGGGGATTCTATTGTTGTAGATCGAGTATATCGTTCGTGTGTAGTCATTATTGAGGGTCTTGAAACTAGTGTAGACCTGTTGCTTCTTGACATGGTCGATTTTGATGTCATATTGGGCATGGATTGGTTGTCACCTTATTATTCCATCTTGGACTGTCATGCCAAGACAATTACTTTAGCTTTGCCGGGATTGCCTCAGTTAGAATGGAAAGGGCTCCTACTCATTCTCCCAGCAGAGTGATTTCTTATGCCAAGGCTCATCGCATGGTTGAGAAAGGATGTTTGGCTTATTTGGCTCATATCCGTGATTTTGATGCCGATATTTCTTCAATAGAGTCAGTGCCTATTGTTCGGGAGTTTCCCGAAGTGTATCTGCAGACCTACCGGGGATGCCACCCGACAGGGATATCAATTTTTGTATTGATGTTGCTCCGGGCACTCAGCCCGTTTCTATTCCTCCATTCTGGATGGCCCCACCAGAATTGAAAGAATTGCAAGAACAGTTGCAGGACCTGCTTGATATAGGTTTCGTCAAGCCTAGTGTCTCGCCCTGGGGTGCACCGGTTTTGTTTGTAAAGAAGAAGGACGGATTGATGAGAATGTGTATAGATTACCGGCAGTTGAATAAACTTACTATCAAACACAAGTATCCGTTGCCGAGAATTGATGTTTTATTTGATCAGCTTCATGGTGCCATTGTGTTTTAAAAACTTGATTTGAGATCGGGCTACCATCAGTTAAAGATTAAGGCGTCCGATGTTCCTAAAACAGCCTTTCGGACAAGGTATGGGCACTATGAATTTTTGGTGATGTCTTTTGGCTCAACTAATGCCCCAGCAGCCTTTATGGATTTGATGAATCGAGTTTTCAAGCCTTATCTGGATTCCTTCGTAATTGTTTTCATTGATGATATTCTTATATACTCCCTCAGTCGGGAGGATCATGAACAACACCTCCGTATAGCACTCTAGACTTTGAGGGATAATCAGTTGTATGCAAAATTTTCAAAGTGTGAGTTCTGGTTAGATTCAGTAGCTTTCTTGGGTCACGTCGTATCAGCAGAGGGTATTCATGAAAATTCTAAAAAGATAGAGGCAGTCAAGAACTGGACTAGACCCACTTCAGCCACGGAAATCAAGAGCTTCTTGGGTTTGGCGAGATACTACCATCGTTTTGTGGAGGGTTCTCGTCTATAGCTGCCCCGATGACGAGATTGACTTAGAAGGGTGCCCCATTTAAATGGTCGGATGAGTGTGAGACGAGCTTTCAGAAGCTCAAGATAGCCATGACTTCAGCACCGGTATTGGTGTTACCATCAGGTTAAGGATCTTTCACGGTATATTGTGATGCTTCCCGTGTTGGGTTGGGAGCGGTATTGATGCAAGAGGGCATGGTGATAGTATATGCGTCTCGACATTTAAAGATTCAGGAGAAGAATTATCCGGTCCATGACTTAGAGTTGGCAGCCATTGTTCATGCATTGAAAATATGGAGGCATTATCTTTATGGCGTGCCATGTGAGGTTTACACGGATCATCGTAGCCTCCAGTACTTGTTCAAGCAAAAGGGTATTAATTTGAGGCAGAGGAGATGGTTAGAGTTATTAAAATATTATGACGTCACTATATTGTATCATCCGGGAAAAGCCAATGTGGTGGCCAATGCATTGAGTAGGAAAGCAGTAAGTATGGGCAGTGTTGCATATATTCTAGTTGGTGAGAGACCGTTAACTTCAGAAATTTAGACGTTGGATAATCAGTTCGTGAAGTTGGATATTTCGTCCAGCCATGTTCTAGCTTCTACAGTTGCTCGGTCTTCCTTATTCGAGCGTATCAGATATCGACAGGATGATGACTCGCACTTGATGGTCCTTAGGGACACCGTTCGGAACGGTAGTGCTAAGAAGGTTACAGTTGGAGATGATGGTGTTTTGAGGATGCAGGGTCGTATATGTGTGCCTAATGTTGATGGCCTTCGTGAGTTGATTCTTGAAGAAGCTCACAGTTCTAAGTATTCTATTCACCCGGGTGCTGCCAAGATGTACCAGGACCTGCGACATCACTACTGGTGGCGAATGATGAAAAAGGATATTGTATCTTATGTGGCTCGTTGTTTGAATTGCCAACATGTGAAATACGAGCATCAAAGACCCAGTGGTTTACTTCAATAGATAGAGATTCCTGAGTGGAAGTGGGAGCGTATCACTATGGACTTCGTTGTTGGACTCCCACGGACTCAGAGGAAGTTCGACGTCATTTGGGTTATTGTGGATAGGTTGATTAAATCAGCACATTTCATTCCAGTGGCAAGTACTTACACTTCAGAGCGGTTGGCAGAGATATATGTTTAAGAGATTGTTCGCCTTCACGGTGTGCCCGTGTCTATCATTTCTGATCGAGGTACGCAGTTTACCTCGCACTTTTGGAGGGCAGTCCAGCGAGAGTTAGATACCCGAGTTGAGTTGAGTACATCATGTCATCCTCAGATGGATGGGCAGTCCGAGCGTACTATTCAGATTCTAGAGGATATGCTCCACGATTGTGTTATTGACTTTGGAGGTTTTTGGGATCAATTCTTGCCGTTATCAAAGTTTGCCTACAATAATAGTTATCAGTCGGACATTCAGATGGCTCCTTACGACGCATTATATGGTAGACAGTGTAGATCGCTAGTTGGGTGGTTCGAGCCGGGAGAGGCTCGGCTATTGGGTACAGACTTAGTTCAAGAGGCCTTAGATAAGGTCAAGATTATACAGGATCGACTTCGTGCGGTTCAGTCTAGGAAAAAGAGTTACGCCGATCGTAAGGTTCGTGATGTGGAATTCATCGTTGGAGAAAGAATACTACTTCGGGTATCACCCATGAAGGGTGTCATGAGATTTGGGAAGAAGGGCAAGTTGAGCCCTAGGTATATCGGACCATTTGAGATTCTTGATAGACTGGGGGAGGTAGCTTATAGACTTGAGTTACCTCCAGGGTTATCCTCAGTTCATCCGGTATTTCTTGTATCTATGCTCCGAAAGTATCATGGTGACCCGTCCCACGTGCTGGATTTCAGCTCTGTCCAATTAGACAAGGATTTGACTTATGAGTAAGATACGATAGCCATTTTAGACCGGCAGGTTCATCAGTTGAGATCAAAGAGTTACCCTTCAGTTCGAGTGCAGTGGAAGGGTCAGCATGTTGAGGCAGCTACTTGGGAGTCCAAGTCGGAGATGCAGAATAGATATCCCGACTTGTTTGCCAGTTCAGGTAATTTTCTATGTCCGTTCGAGGACGAACGTTTGCTTTAGAGGTGGAGATTGTGATGACCCAAAGGGTCATCTTATAAATTAAGACTCCATTCCAGGCTCATTACTCTTAAAAATTTAATTTTATTAACCTCATTTGCGTGCGCAGTCCGGACGTGAAACCGGAAAGCATTTATGCGAAAATAAGGGAAATAATAATTTTTGGAATTATAAAATTTTTTTAGTTGACTTGGTTCAACATTTCTAGCAAACGGACCTGGATCTGTGTTCCAATGATCCTAGGAGGTCCGCAGTAAAATATAGGACTCGAGCCTATTCTCGGAACTGAATTCCGAGGTCCCTAGCTTTAGAAATCAATTTTTGAAAGAAATTATTTTGCTGGATTTTTAATGAAATAAAGAAATGAGTTAATGTTTGAAACCATTGGTATCGAGTCCGTATTTTGGTTCCGGAGCTCGATACAGTTTCGTTATGATATTTACATACTATCTGTGAAATTTGGTAAGAATCGAATTTTATTTGACGTGATTAGGACGTCTGGTTGAGAAATAGAGAAAGTTGAGCGTTTTTGAGAAAAATGATGACTTTTGAGGTTAAATCCATAGTTTTAAATGTTATTTTCATGATTTGATCGCACGAGGAAGTCCGTATGATATTTTTAGACTTGCGTGCATGTTTAGTTTAGAGCCCCGAGGGCTCGAGTGAGTTTCGGGTAGGCTTCGGGATGTTTTAAACTTGAAAAAGTCTGCTGGTGCACCATTTCTGGTGTGCCTGCACCTGCGAACCTTGAACCGTAGGTGCGAGTGCCTGCCCGCAAGTTCGACTTTGGCCAACTGTTCCTTGTTCCGCAGATGTGGAATATTCATCGCAGGAGCGGGAGCGCAAAAGCGGAAACTCGTGCGCAGATGCGGCCCCAAGGGCCTAGTCCCATTTCGCAGATCGACCCACTGTACGTACCTGCGGATGCGCAGATGCGGCCCAAGCACCGCAGGTGCTAGGGTGGGGCGGTGGGTTCACTTAATTAGAACCCCAGCCCTATTTTCTCCATATTTTTGAACTAAGAATACCTATGATTGTTTTCACACAAATTCATCCCCAAAGTGTTGGTAAACATTTCTAAACTTATTTCTTTCAATTATCCAATAATTTTCATCACTTTTCAATCCAAAATCAAGAATTTTCATGGTAAAAATTGAGGTTCTGGGTAGAATTAGGAAATTTTGTAAAAATGGGATTTTGACCCGAATTGAGGTTGGATTTCTAAACTAATTGCATATCCGGGTTCGGGGGTGAATGGATAAACGTAATTTGGTCCGAATCTCGAGTTTGGACCAAGCGGGCCTGGGTTGGGTTTTAACATTTTTTTTGAGAAAACTTAGGAAAATAATGATTTTTCAGTAAAGCTAGTTCCTTTAGCATAAATTAATGATATTAAGCTGATTATGATTAGATTCGAGCGGTTTAGAGGCAAATTCGAAAGGAAAAACGATAATTGAGTAGTGAGTGCCTGTGAATTTTAGGTAAGTGCTTGATTTAACCTTGACTCGAGGGAATAAGAATCCCCAACTTAAATGCTATGTGAAATCGCATGTGTGTGGTGTATAGGTGAGGTGACGAGTATCTATGCACCACCAAATTGTCTGCTAAACATGATCCTTTCTCCGATTTCCAATTATTTGCTTCAGGGCTTAATTGTTTCATGATCATTGAGGTTTATATGTCTATGTGGATTTGTAATTTATTGTTGAGTATTGCTTCAAGTATTTTGGAAGTATCGGTTGTTCTTTGTTTGTTATATTACATAAGGATTGAGCTGGATGTCAGTGTTACGATATGTGTATAAATTTCGGTTGGCTTCGTTGTGAAATGATAATTGATGAAGTTATGAGTTTTACGGCTTCTGTTTACAAATTTGATATAAAAATGTTGTAAAAGGTTTGGCCTGAATTGTGAATTTTTTTTATAAATAAACTGATATGATATGTCTGGTGGGAGCGAGTTGCACGCCGCAACAAGGAGTAATAAGGGTGAACAGGTGGGATCAGGTTGCACGTCGCAACAGGAGAAATAAGGGTGATATATATAGAAAGGAGCAATAAGGGTGGATAGGTGAAAGCGGGTTGCGCCGCAACAAGGAGCGATAAGGGTGAATATTTATGTTTTACTGATTTTCGAAAATAAGGATTTGGAAAACTCCGATTTTATTAAAAAGGTTTTCATACTCTGATTTTTACTGTGATTTAAATGGAAACTTGGAAAATTTTGAGGAGTTGGTTACAATTGATATCTGAAAATACTTATCCGAGTGCTTTTATTTATTGTTGCAAGTTATTGGTTATCAAGGGTATTGTTATTATTTCTTTCTTGCTTTATTATATATATTGTTTATAGGTTATGTAGTTGATGTCCCACCGTAGCCTCGTCACTACTTCGTCGAGGTTAGGCTCGGCACTTACTCAGTTCATGGGGTCGATTGTACTAATACTACACTCTGCACTCTTTTGTGCAGATCCAGGTACCGGCCAGAGTTAGGAGATCTTAGTAGTTGACACCATCGTTCGGAGACACGAGGTAAATCTGCTGGATTAGGCGCCATCACGATCTCGTGAGTTGGAAATTTGGATCGTGACATTTATACTACCAAAAGACAATGGAAAATTTTTAACTATTCATATTCATATAAACAATGGTAGTAAAATACAGTAAAAACTTTCTGTTGCAGCTAAATATCTAAGTGTATGCAAGCCATGTCTTAAGAGGTAGTAGTGAATTTTGGGGTAGGAATTATCCATAAAGCAGGTGGCATGTTGTTGGTAATTGACGTCTTGAAACTTGAATAATGGGTCTGGAAGCTGCCATCTTGAAGGTGAATAATATCCAAACAATAATACAAAGCCTTATCTCGTGAACCAAAATAGTGCATATGGTATATATGAAATTCGGTTTACATCCCAGAAATTTGGAAGCCGAAATAGATATTGAACTATTGTCGTCACACAAGAACAAGGCTTCATCGCCCAAGTTGTCCAACTCTTCAAATATAAAATTTTGAGTCGTTGGGCTTGCAACCAACTTGGAAATCTTAATTGATGACTTATCATAATATGGATGAGGTATTTGAACTCTTAGCAACTTGTTAGTTATGGTCTTTACGAGATAAAATTTTCTCCTTTTCAAATCAGTCCAATTAATTGACGATGGTGCAATCTCCTTAATTAGATATCAAAGTAGTGTTGTCCAAAGATAAAAACACAACCTTTATTAGTCACAATGTAGCATCTCTCGTTGTAGTATATCAAATAACACAGATTAGGAGGAAGATGAGTGTAACTCCAGGTTTTACTATTAGGTTTTAAGATAGCAAAATTAGAATATTGCCGCGACCTCAAAATTAAACGGATTGGTTGAAGGATCCTTGGATAGACAAAATTTATAAACTTGAAATTGAGGACTAGGAAGATGAATTGACTCACCGGGGAAAGGATTGAAAAGGCTAATATTACTGCAATCACAAGTTTGAAAAGCCAACCAACCGTTGTTAACCCGGGAGAAGGTGTTAGGCATTCCTGAGTTCCGTGGTTCTAGCACGGTTGCTTAATAATTTACCCTTGGCCTAAATTGTTTAATTACGGATTTTGAATACCTGTGTGCATTTTTATATTTTTTACCACTTCTAATTGTTCACTTGTATTTAGAGAATTATCTTAAGACGGAATACGTATATGTATACCTGTTTAGTTTGGTATATCGAAAATCATGTCACGCGTACGTGTACACGATTCACAATATTTGGTTTATTTTAAAAAAATATAGTCAAAGTCACGTGAACGCGTACTTCGGTTTTATATTATAAATAATCGAGATCACGTCACACGAACATATACGCCATCACGGTAATAATTAAAAATCCGCTCCTAAGGTATCTCTACGAATGTTCATTTTTGAAAACGTATTTGTGTCATGCGAACGTGTACACAATATTAAAATATTTGTTATTAAAAAAAAAGATTATTTCGTTCGAAGTTACGCGAATGTATACTTTGATTTTAAATTTTTGGAAAATCTTAAGTATGTCAATTAGGAAATTGTGACCCTAACTAACTAAAAGGGCCTAAAGTGTTTTGATTATTATTGGAAGTTGTCTTCTTAAATGATCTTAAGGCAAGTGTAAGAACCTTGGAAGCATTTTGAAATACAAGGTGTTTTAGCTATTTAGGGTAATCTAACAACTAATAGTTATGGACTTAAATGAAGGAAGTGGTCCGACTAAGCACTTTTACAAATCTGGCACAGTCACACTCTAAATGAGCTGGGCCAGTCGTGATTATGCTTCAGAAAGAAGAAGAAGACGCACAACATATATTGTCCAACCCAATTTAATTCATGCGAGAATAAAAATCACATAGGGAAGTTATTTCACTCAAGTTTAAGTTAATGATACTAATAGTCGAACACTCTAAGTTAAATCATGGCTACATTAATTTTGAAGATGTGTATAGGATCAAGTTATTGGGTTTTACATCCCAGGTCCAGCTGCCCAGGGTCCAGACTTGTTCATACAATTTCCAACTGGGCCGATCTACAAGTCTGGCCCACCTCATGTGATCCCCATTTAGAGAATCTGAAAAGAACATGCCCCATCTCCAACTTACAGATGGTCTATCAGATATTGAATTTACAGGAATAGTCCAACCCATAGCTATAAATTACAATAATCGAATTCAAACACTATTAGAGGGGTAGGAATTTTTGGCTAATCATCATCTTACAAATAGATTTGCAAACAATTACATGATTAATCAAATTTAAACTACATTTAATCAAAACAGTGATGAATAGCTTAAACTAAATGTTCCTAATAACTTTAGCTATTACAACCTTTATCTCATCTAGCCTCAATCAACCACAGAAGTATATACTACTTCAACCACAAGACAAACATACTTCGACCTCTTGTGTGAAATTGCAACAGATGTGCTCTTTTCTGGAGTAAATCTGAACAACTGGTGGTCAGATTTACATCCTCAGGAATGCCTCAGCCTGAAATATTATCTTTCAAGAAAATACCTTACAGGAAAAGATGTTACCACTAACCATAATGTTAAAGACTATGAGAGATAAGATTCTGAACAGATCTAGCTAAACAACATGCTCGTTCAAACAAGACTATGGCATAAACAATTGAAACAATTAATCTAAAAGGGGAGATAGAAACAGACACGGACGCATGTAACTGAAATCTACACACAAACAGATACAGAGATTTAAATAAGGATTTAGGCAAAAAAATTCCATTCAATATAAGAGTGATTACATACCTAAGAGTAGAGAAGACAGCTGAACAAAGAGACCAAATAAAGGACGAAACAGAGAAAATTTGAAGCCCAAACATAGCAACAGCAGCCACAGTATGACAACAGCAAGAACAGAGATAATAGCCTCAACCTTCAGCCCAGAAATCCTAATAGTAAAAACCCAGACCAAAATGAGACTCCAAAGCCAAACTTCTTGCTGAATGAGAGAAGATTTCTCAAGTTTTCAGAAAATTTTAGTTCGAAAATCAGTATAAAATTAGAAAGACATTATGAGTTTCATAAGTTTCTCTTTTGTGTATGAGAAATCTTTTCCTTTTTAGAAAATCTGAATGATGATGTTTTAGACTTATTTTTTGAGAATGAAGGTACTGATTTCAGAGTGTTTTTTGTGTGTAGAGTGTTTTTCAGAGTATATTTAGAATATTTCAGTCTATCTCCGGCCTATTGTGTATGTGAGGGACTATCTATTTATAGGTTATATAGGATAAGCATATTAAGGGAATATTCTACCCTAAATTCTGAGATGCTAAATAGTACAACATCTTTTTTTGTAACAGATTTTGGTACAACTGTCCTTTTAGATATCAACATCTTTCCTAACAATATTGGGACAACTGTACCCATCTAGAAGTTTCTTCTAATTTTCATTCATTTTTTTACCCAAAAATCTGATTTAATTTGGTTTTTACTTATTTCATTTTGGTCCTTTATCTATATTCTAGAATCTTCCTAAGTAGTTACAGATATTATTCCTTAATTATAATTTCTAAACTACCCTGTACAGTCCTTGTATTTACCCCTTATCCTTTAAGGGCTTGGGTCACATGGCTGACCAGTTTGGGCCTAAACTAATGGGTCCTTCCATTTTCAAGGACCAACCCATTACTGAGTTCCTGAATATAGGTAACTCAAACAGTCCAGCCTAATTACTATGAAGCTAATAAATGCCATGAAGTTGCTGAAATTATCTAAAAAATTAAACTTCTTAATTAACAAAAATCAGTGAGGAAGCTGAAATCAATATAAAAACCTAGGCCAAAGCATTTAACTACCTAATAATGATTCATTCACTCCTAAACACATATGACTAATTAACAGCCAGAAAATAACTAATTAACATGAATCAAAATATTAAGCCTAAACGACTAATTCAAGACAGAAAATACAGAAAGAGACAAGATGAAGAAGGGTATGAAACCTAACCAAAAGGATTCAAATAATCCTACACGCACATGATTAACTAATCAATCAGAAACAATTAATGAATATGAGTCGACAAGTAATCCTAAGCAACTACTTCAGAATTCAAATAACCCTAAACATGCATGATTTTCTACAATCGAAACCAATTGATTAATTTAGGTCAAAAACTAAGTGACTATTTCAAAATAGAAAACAACAAGAGAATTAAGAAGACCTAAGCTAACGCACATGCTTAACTCAAACTTGATAAAAATTTGAAATTAAACCTAAATACTAATCTCAAAACAACAAACAAACAAGAAAATAGAGTAAGGGAGGATACCGATTTTGGCCGGAAAAGGTTGGCCAGCCAGTTGTTGACTTGGCCAGAACTTGGCCGGACTCCGGTGAGTTTGAAAATGACTCAAACTAACATGAATCGATTGCTCATGTCAAGAGCAATCGACTCATGTAGGTTTGAGCCACAACGGGCTTGAAAGTCGTCCAGGATGATATTTAGGTTTTTTGTTTGTTTTTAGATCTGGAGTTGGTTGTGATTGGGATGTTTTCTAGGGAAAACAATGGTAAGTTAGGATTGAGGGGGAGGAGAGGAAGGTCTGGTGTGAATTTGGGTTGATTCGGTAGTTGTCCGCCGTAGGTTATGGTGGTATAGGGCGGGGGGGTAGGGCGGCTAGGGTTTGGGTTTGGGTTTGGGGAGAGAGACGAGAGTGAGTGGGTGTATTTTGAGGGGGTAGGGTTCGTTAGGACAGTTATATAGGGGGTTTGGGGTGAGTTGCGGGCCGGTGGATCAAAATGATCCAACGACTAAGATCTAGGGAATCGAAACAGGGTCTTTTTGGGTAAGAGGGGTTGGACCGGTTCAGGGGTGGGCTGGGGTATTTTTGGGTTGAAATTTAAGGGATTGGGCTTGGCAAATTACTGTCCCAATCCGATTTAATTTAAATAAACCCCTATTTTAATTTCTAAAATTAAGATTAATTTAAACTTAGTCCTAATTAAATACTAGGTTACATTAATTTGTGAAATTACTTAGCTATTTACCTTTATTATTTAATTAATGAGTCAATCTTAAGGTAGAACTACTAGTTTTGATATTAAAACTAATAAATGTCAAAAATAATATTTTTTGTGATTTTCTTCTAAGAAATGTGATTAAATTGTTTCACTAAGTGTTAATTTAAACCAAAAAATCTAATTATGCAAGACGAAGGTTTTTTTTTTATTTTAAATTTTATTATTTTATTTTTTATAAATTTTAAAGATAAGTTATGCAAATAATTCATAAATTCACACCAAATCTATGAAATTGATTTATTTATCAATTTTGTAGGAGTAATTTAATAGGTGAAAAATTACATGCTCACAGCTGCCTCTCTTTGCTCGGAAACACGAAGAATTTTCGGGCAAAGACAAAGTGATCAGTTATGAACAATCTTTTACCCGTTTAGATACTCCATGGGAAGCACTTTGGAAAAGTTTGACCGAACCTCACTTCAAATATTGCCTACATATCCTTGGCTATAAAGGAATCAGGTCAGTGTAGTTCTGGAAATCTTGGTAGCTGGGACTACCGGAAAGTTGTGGTTTCACTCTTGTTGTTGCTACGACTATTGCTGAGCTCCTTATTACACCAAAGTAACAAGACAAAAAGACTAACTAAGTCTATCAGCTACTAGTTACAAGATCCCTATCTATATACTCTAAAGCTTGGTCTTGAGTCTTGGCTAGTTCTTCTGCCGACTCTGGCCTGGATCTTGATGCTTGATAGCCGTAGATGCTAGTTTCATCTTCTCGTCTTTCGGATCAAGGTAGGATATGCAGAACGTATGACTTCAATCTCGTCCTGAATAGTCCACGTCTTCCCCGCTTCTGCACTTTGGATTCAATCTTCTCTTTCTCTTTTTATTCTTGATCAAAACTTCTTATTTCGGTTGTCTCGAATCCATTGTCCTAAAGTGTAATCTGAAAAATCAAGAACAAACGAATGAAATTTTCTGCCCCAGTTTTCACTAGGAAAATTTCGTGAGTTATTGTAATGAAATCTGTGCTACTTTATTATTGAAAGCAATGAAAAGCGGGGAATGGTGTACCCGGAGTGAATGTAGACTAAGGGGTGGATACCCTATGACTAAAAGTAAATCAACTAGGGGTTGGAGACCCTATGTTGACAAGACGGCCAGGTTATTCCAGAGTCAAGAGAAAATCAACAGGTTATGCCGCAGACAGAAAAAGATCACCAGGTTATCCTGGTGCCGGGAAAAAATCAACAGGTTATGTTGTTGTTACGAAAGAATCAACGGTTATGCTGGTGTTGGGAAGGATTAACAGTTTACGCTATTTCCAAAAGAAGATCACTAGGTTATGCTGGTGTTGGTTATGCTGTTGCCAAAAGAAGGTCACCAGGTTGCGCTGGTGTTGGGAAGGATCAACAGGTTATGTTGTTGCCAAGCAAAGATCACCAAGTTATGCTGGTGTTGGGAAAGGTAAACAGGTTATGTTGTTTCCAGGAAAAGAGATCACCGGGTTATGCTAGTATCTGGAAAAGACCAACAGGTTATGATGTTATCAAGAAAAGATCACCAGGTTATGCTGGTGTTTGGAAAGGCCGATAGGTTATGCTGGTGTTTGGAAAGGCCGACAGGTTATGCTGTTGCCAAAAGAATATCACCAGGTTATACCGATGTTGGGGAAGATCAACAGGTTATGCTGTTACCAAAAAAAGGTCACCAGGTTACGCTGGTGTTGGGAAGGATCAACAGGTTATGCTATTGCCAAGCAAAGATCACCTGCTGGTGTTAGGAAAGGTCAACAGGTTATGTTGTTGCTAGAAAAAAAAGATCACCGGGTTATGCCGGTATCTGGAAAAGACCAACAGGTTATGCTGTTGTTAAGAAAAGATCACCAGGTTATGCTGGTGTTTGGAAACGCCAACATGTTATGTTGTTGCCAGGAAAAGAGATCACCGGGTTATGCCGGTATCTGAAAAAGACCAACAGGTTATGCTGTTGTCAGGAAAAGATTACCAGGTTATGCTGGTGTCTAGAAAGGCCAACAAGTTATGTTGTTGCCGGGAAAGAGATTTTCGGGTTATGTCGATATCTGGAGAAAATCAACAGGTTATGCTGTTGTCAAGAAAAGATCACTAGGTTATACTGGTGTCTGGAAGGGTCAACAGGTTATGCTGTTGCCGGGAAAGAGATTACCGGGTTATGCCGATATCTGGAAAACACCAACAGGTTATGCTGTTGTCAGGAGAAGATTACCAGGTTATGCTGGTATCTGCTAGGGAGTGGAACCCTATGTTGGAAGAATCATCGGGTTATTCCGGCATCAACTAGGGATTGGGATCCTAAGTTGGAAAAATCATCGGGTTATGCCGGCATCAACTAGGGAATGAGACCGTATGTTGGCATCAACTAAGAAGTGGAATATCCTAGGTTGGAAAAGTCATCGAGTTATGCCGGCATCAACTAGGGAGTGGGACCCTATGTTGGCATCAACTAAGGAATGAAATATGCTAAGTTGGAAAAGGTGTAGCTGGGGATTAGAGGCCCTGTACTACCTTAGGTTTAAACTGTTCTCAACATCATTTCCTCTTCTTATTTTGATTATTTTCAAGAAATGGGTAAAGGCGGGAAAGAATTTTAGAGGGAACTTTCCTTCTGGGATTGTCGCTGCAAGGTCGCTTCTAGCCCTTGCGCAATTTCCTTTGGTTGCACCTGCTTTTTGCAAGGTTACTTTTGAGTTACACCTATTTCCTTCAAACAAAGAACAATTGTTAATTTGAAACAGTGGCTGGTTTTGCGGCCTTGATTATTTCAACTTGCTTGATCTCGGCTCCTTTGATGAATATCTCAAGTGCTTGCTTGCTTGCTGGGGATTGGGTTTTATCTTTAATCCTGAGGATCTTGGCTTCCTGGATTTTACTATGGCAATGGGTCACGTGGGACCCAACATTCTGACTTTGTTTGTCTTTGTAGGTCTTTCAGTTTTTGACTTGTTTTTCTTTTGGATTTCGGAGCATTGGTGAGATTTAGGCTCCTCGAACTTTGCTGTAACGGCTAGTCGCGTGGGACTTAAACTTTCCGACTTTGTTTTCGCCTTTATTGGCCTTTCAATTTTGACTTTTTCTTTCAACTTTCAACTTTACGGCATTTGGAGTATTTTGACTCTTCGATCTTTGCCGAGATGATTAGCCACGTGGGACTCAATCTTTCAACTTTATTCGCCTTCACGGACGTCTTAATTTGGTTTTCTCCTCCCAAGGGTTTTTGAGTTTGAAGCATCCGCCGCTATGGCCAGTCGAGATCAACTCGATGCCCCTGATGAGGCTAGGTGGCTTTTTCATATTAGCCCGTGTCAAATGAGATCCCTGTAAATAATTTTTGCCATCCTTTCTTTGCCTTACTTTAGAAACGGCGTTAGACTGAAAGGGATTGAAAGAGAATAACAAAGAAATGCCGACAATGAATTTTGACAAGAAATATCCCTTTCGGGGAAAGAAAAGAGGGACTTATGTGGAGTGTATGCGGCCTTCAATGAACATGACATGCCTCTTGGACTGGATGTCCGATCTATGTAAATCGTCCGACTCTTAGAAATTCATCACAACTTTTACCTCGAGATTGGGAAAACTTGCCCCGGACTATGTCCATATAAATGACCAATTATCCTCCTTTCGATCAGTGGTTCCCTTTGCGGGTTTCCACCAACTAACATCTCTCATTTCTCTTCTCACCATCTCCTTGTAGTGCTCTTTGTGAGTTTTCACTAACAAGACTCTCTCATTTTCAATTTCTCTACTCACTGTCGCCTTACGGTGCCCGTGTGGGTTTTCACCAGTAAGACTCTCTCATTTTAATTTCTTTCATTTGTTTATATCAAATCCAAATAACTGTATCCTCCAATTTTGGACATCTTCGCTGATCGATCGGAAGGACTTGAACAGGATTTGGGGTAAAAAGAATGCGTATCGAATTATAACTTTGGAACCTTTCGGGCGGAACATTGCCGAACATATCGTAACACTTGCCCCAACTTACACTCTTGGGGGAAATGTGGAGTTTTATTTTGGTGTGACTGAACCCCAGGGAGAGGCTGCCTACATATCCTTTCGGAATCAAGTCGGACGTAGTTCAGGAAAACATTTTTGTTTTGTTTTGATTTTTCTTTTCTCTTGTTTCCTTTTCTTTTATTTTTATCTTTTTTTTTATTATTCGGTTCCAAGGAGGGTAATGAAAGAAAGATAGATGGATCAAAAGGGTTTACAAAAGTTGATAGCGTTTGGGGGTAGCATGAATGAAGGCCTTCGTCATTTCGATCGAGGAGCATCAACATCACGAAAAGGTCAAACATAGTACCTTTTGACTGCATCTGCATTGACAGCCGTTTCAGGGTCGTTTCCTTCGATGTCCTCTAAATACAATGCTCCTTTTGGTAGCAATTTCCTGATGATGTATGGACCTTTCCAATTTGGGGCGCATTTTCCTTTCGCCTCTTCATGGTGCGGGAAGATGAATTCTAGGACGTGTTTCCCCGCTTCTAAATTCCTAGACTGCACTTTCTTATTATAGGCGCGGGCCATTCTTTGTTGGTACAACTGCCCGTGACAAACTGCGGCCATCCTTTTCTCATCAATCAGAGTTAACTGTTCTAGTCGGGTTTTGACTCATTCATCATCCTCAATTTCAGCTTCGACGATGATCCGAAGAGAGGGAATTTCGACTTATGTAGGGAGTACGACTTCAGTTACTTAAACCAATAGATAAGGCGTAACCCCAACTGATGTGCTCACGGTCGTGCGATATCCCAATAATGCAAAAGGAAATTTCTCGTACCATTACCAAGAACTATGGATCATTTTTCTGAGGATTTTCTTGATGTTTTTATTTGCTGCTTCGACGGCACCGTTGGCTTTGGGCCGGTAAGGGGTGGAATTTTGGTGTGTGATTTGAAACTGTTCACATACCCCCTCATCAAGTGACTGTTTAGATTCGCAACATTATCAGTAATGATAGTTTATGGAATACCGAAATGACAGATAATGTTTGAATGCACGAAATCCACCACTACTTTCTTAGTGACGGCTTTGAAAGTGACTGCTTCGACCCATTTTGTGAAATAGTCGACGGAAACCAAAATAAATATGTGTCTGTTTGAAGCTTTTGGCTCGATTGACCCAATGACATCCATTCCCCAAGCAACGAACGACCAAGGTGCTGACATGGGATGTAATTCTTAGGGTAGTGCATGAATCAGGTCGCCATGTATTTGACACTGATGGAACTTTCGGACAAAACAAAAATAATCTTTTTTCATGGTCATCCAGTAATATCCAGCCCGCAGGATATTCTTTGCGAGGATGTACCCGTTCATATGAGGACCACATACTCCTGAATGCACTTCGTTCATAATCTTTTCATCTTCTTTGGCATCCACACACCTTAACAGATTCAGATCCGGAGTTCATTTATACAACACTTCTCCGCTTAAGAAGAAACTGCTAGCAAGCCTTTTGATCGTTCTCTTTTGGTCTCTGTTGGCCTGCTCCGGGTATTCTTTTATTTTCAAGAATCTTTTAATATCATGATACCAGGGTTGGATATAAGGTTCTACTTCAACTGTATTACAATAATTGTGTCTTTGATTTGAATCTCCAACGGGTCAATATGGACATTGCCCGGATATGGTAGCATTGCAGCTAAGGTAGCCAATGCTTCCGATAACTCATTGTGGAATCGAGGAATACACTTGAACACGACAGATTTGAATCTCTTGCTGAGATCTTCCACATGCTGTCTATATGGAAGAATCTTGATATGTCGAGTTTCCCATTCGTGTTGTGCTTGTTTGATGATCAAGTCAGAATCCCCCATGATTAGCAATTCCTCCAATTTCCATGTTCAGGCCTATTATTCAAGCTTCATATTCAGTAGTGTTGTTTGTACAGAAGAATCGAAGACGGGCGGTGGCTGGATAGTGCTGTCCCCTGGGCGAAATCAAGATTGCCCCAATCCCAACACCCTTTGCATTTACCGCTCCATCAAAGAACATTTTCCAGGTGTTGGTGTCTTCTGGAATTATTTCTACTGAATTTACTTCCTCATCCTGGAAATAAGTGCTTAAAGGTTGGTATTCATCATCAATCGGTTTTTTAGCCAAATGATGATCCAAGGCTTGGGCTTTTATGGCTGTGCGGGTGACATAAACAATGTCGAATTCTATGAGCACGATTTGCCACTTGGGTAGCCTTCCCGTGGACATCAGCTTTTGGAATATGTATTTTAGAAGGTTCAACCGAGTTATGAGATATGTGGTATAGGCTGGCAAATAATGTCTGAGCTTCTGAGTGACCCAAGTTAAGGCACAACAAGTTCTCTCCAGCAGAGTGTATTTGGTTTCATACCCAGTAAATTTCTTGGTCAGATAATAGATGGCTTGTTCTTTCTTCCCGGTTGCATCATGTTGCCCGAGGACACTACTAAAAGAATTCTCCAAAACGGTCAGGTACAAGAACAAAGGTCTCCCGGGTTTAGGTGGGACCAACACAAGCGGATTTGACAATATTCTTTGATTTTGTCAAAAGCTTCTTGGAATTCATCTGTCCATTTAATCGCTGCATCTTTTTTTAGCAGCTTAAATATGGGTTCACAGGTGGTTGTAAGCTGTGCAATGGACCGGCTGATGTAGTTTAATCTTCCCAGTAAACTCATGAATTCTTTCTTGGTTTTTGGAGGTGGCAGATCTTGGATAGATTTTATATTTTTTGGATCTAGTTCAATGCCTCTTTGGCTGACTATAAACCCGAAGAGTTTCCCGAACAGAACACCAAACGCACATTTAGTAGGGTTCAATTTCAAGTCATACTTACGTAGCCGCTCAAAGAATTTTCTCAAATCTCGAACATGGTCTTCTTGTGTTCTGGATTTAATAATTATATCATCAACATAAACCTCGATTTCTTGGTGCATCATGTCATGGAAGATGGCAGTCATGGCTCTCATATAAGTTGCCCCGGCATTTTTTAAACAGAACGACATGACCTTGTAACAGTAGGTTCCCCATGGTGTAGTGAAATCCGTCTTTTGAGAATCCTCTTCATCCATTAGGACTTGATGATACCCAGCATAACAATCTACAAACGATTGTACCTCATGTTTGGAACAATTATCGACAAGGATATGGATGTTTGGTAATGGGAAGTTGTCCTTGGGGCTCGTTTTGTTCAAATTCCTGTAATCAACACATACCGTCCTTTTTTGGTACTGGGACTACGTTATCTATCCATGTGGTGTATCTGACTACTCCGATTACACCGGCTTTTAATTGTTTGGTAACTTCTTCTTTTTGTCGCTGACGTCTGTTTTGAACTTTCTTTACTTTTGTTAGACAGGTGGGTGATCGGGGTAAGTTGGTAATTTGTGCACCAATAATCAACACTCAGTCCGGGCATATCAACGTAAGACCATGCAAACACATCTTTAAATTCAAACAAGAACTGGATCAATGCATCTCTGCTTTTTTCCTCGGTGTGAATGCTTATCATGGTTTCTCTGGCCTCTTCTAAATTGCCCAAATTGATTGGCTCGGTTTCATTTAGGTTTGGCTTAGGCATATTCTCAAATTGTTCCAATTGTCGATTTATTTCTCTAAAAGCCCCATCTTCATCATATTCGAGCTCTTGATTCATTATTTCACAATTAGATGGCGTTTTAGGATCTAGGCATGAAGTCTGCAAACATGTCATGTTATTTAAAGCCGCATTATTAGGACTGAAAAATAAGAAAAAAATGACAAAATCAGAAAGGATAACACAATAAGATCCATAGACGATGAAATATTGATTTCATTTCATTGAATTTCAAAATAGCAGGGTTTTACATTGGAATTTAAAAGAAAGTAAAATTAAAAACACTCGAGTTACACTATGAAATAACTTGGAGTGTATAAAGGATGGCAAAACATGAACTACCGAGATTCCCGCATGACTGGGAAGGGAGTAGCTTCCCAATTTTGCAATTCGGCATTTGGTCCCATGTATTGCACCTCAACGGTGCTCAAGCCTTCGCTCGACTGAACCATGTGGACTTCATAGAGCATTTACCTCATTGCCTCACAGATATCCTCAATTTCCTCGGCCGTAAAGACCTCTTCTTCCTCTTCTATGTACTTTGTCTTACAAAATGATTTGGTGAGGTACGGAATTGGATGAGGCAAAATCCACCCATCTCTCTTATGTTTTTCAGCACATTCATCATCGGCGTTGGTAGCTTGAAAACCTATGCCAAAGAATTTCTTGTTGCCAGGCAATGTAACAGGTTCTGTGATGCCCTGTAAAGATGCCCCAAGCCCTTTCCCGGGCTTGTATCCGTGTTTGATCATTTCACCGGTGATCATGATTGATGCGCTCGACAAACAGGGTTGAGGGCATGGAGTTCCTTCCTCGCACTGATCATCAGGCACAATTTCGAAAGCCTGGTAAACAATGTGTTCACTTCCTTCTCTTACCTCAAGACAAGGGACCGAGGGGTCCTTGTAGATTGACTGTTCATCTTATCCATGGAAAAGTATCTCTTGGTTCTCATATTCAAACTTGACCATTTGATGGAGGGTAGAGGGTACGGCTCCCGCAGCATAGATCCAGGGCCTTCCTAGTAAAAAGTTATAGGAAGTGTCCATGTCCAGAACTTGGAACGTTATTTCGAAACCAACAGGTCCAATGGTTAGGATTAAATCAATTTCTCCTATAGTATCCCTTTTGATGCCATCGAAAGCCCAGACACAAACATTATTTGGCATGATCCTTTCAGTCACAATTTCCATTCTTTGCAATGTTGACAGAGGGAAAATATCTACCCCGGATCCGCCGTCCAGCATGACCCTTTTTACATAATAACCCTCATACTTTACTATTAAGTGCAAAGCCTTGTTATGGGCAGCTCCTTCGGGAGGTAAGTCATTTCGGCTAAAAGAGATTCTGTTGACTTCAAAGAACCGCTTTTCCATTCTTTCCAGTTATTCAATCGTAGTCTCGATCGACACATATGCCTCATTTAACGTCTTTAGAAGTAATTTTTGGTGCTCGCTTGAGATCAACAATAGAGACAAGAGTGAAACCTGTGCAAGAGCCTTTCTGAGTTCATCAATCATAGCATACTCCAAGGTTTTCATTTTTCGAAAAAATTCCTCGGCTTCTTCGGCATTAACATGCCGTTTGAGGGGGAAACATTTCTGATTGGCTTTGTTCAACTCTTCTAGGTCATGATACTTCCTAGATAGGTTTGTTTCATTCACTTCCCCTCTGAATTCCTTCCCTTTATAGGTGACTAGTGCCTGATTATAGTTCCAGGGGATGGCAGTAGTATCTTTTATTAGAATTTGTGGCTTGCGACTGATGATCAAAGGCTCATCCAGTTTTGGTGAGATGACTGGCCCTTTCACCACATACGTCCCCTTTGGTACATATATTCTTGGCAAATTTGATCTTAGCTCCAACCTATTTGGAGGGCTCAACATGAGCTGCCTGTGTCTGGGAGCTCTTGGGACATAGAGGACGGCTTCTTTGGTTGGTGGTACCTCTCTCTCTACTTCCCTAGCCTTTTCTTCATTCTGGGAGGTAGGCTTTGTTTTCTTTTCATCCCTGACCGGTTTTGCCACCGTTTTAGATTTCTTTTTTGTGTTTGTGATGGCAATGATGGCTTTCAATGCAGGATCAAACTCCTTGTCCTCACAAATCATTCTGATAACGGGCCCGTTGTTATGGGTTGGCAATGGATTGTTTGTTACATTGGGGACTTCCTCATCCCTCAACACTACCTTTTTCTGTTCAATTAGGACTTCAACTGCTCTTTTGAGAGTCCAACAATCCTCAGTATCATGCCCTTCTGCCCCAGAATTATAGGCACACTTGGTACCTGACCCGTATGATGGAGATTCTAGATTCTGCCTGTTTGGAGGCATGGGCTGAAAAAGACCCTTCTAAACCAATTTTTGAAAGAGGCTAGACTATGACTTACCAATGGGCGTGAAGTTGGTTCACGGGGATGGGTATTGTATTGGTAGTTGCTCTGGGGAGGACGTGGATTATATGGAGCCTGGTTAGGATGGTTATTTCTGGGAAGCGGAGCTCTGTTTTGATTGTATTGTTATTGTGGTCGTGTGTATGGCTGAGCATTCATTACTGCGTAGGGATGGGGAGGCATAGCATAGGATGCGTCTTGATGAGGGAAATAATGTTGTGTAGCTCTGGGAGATGGGTCTGGATTGTCCCGAGGTCATCGAGAGCTTCTTAGGCTTGATGCCATCATGGCTCCCTCTTCTTTCTTCTTCCTACTTGCTAGGCCTCCCGAGTCGCTCTGAATGGCTTTGGAGGTGGCTCTCAGGGCTGACTGACTCAAGATACGGCCCGTTTTAAGCCATTTTCTACCATTTCACCAATTTTGATGGCCTCCGCGAACGGTTTGCCCATGACAGACATCATAATTTGAAAGTAATCAGCCTCTTGGACCTGTAGGAAAACACTGACCATTTCGGTCTCATCCATAGGAGGTTTTACTCTGGATGCTTGTTCACGCCATTTGATGGCGTATTCTCAGAAGCTCTCTTCTTGAGGTTGGACAGAGAATTTCTTTCTGGAGCTATGTCCACGTTGTATTGAAACTGTCTCACAAAGTACCGAGCTAGATCATCCCATATGTGCCAACGGGAGATCTCCTGATCAATATACCATTCTGAGGCGATTCCAGCAAGGCTTTCTCCAAAGTATGCTGTCAATAACTCTTCTTTCCCCCCTACCCCTCTCAATTGATTGCAATATCATTTCAAATGGGTGATCGAGTCTCCATGCCCGTCATACTTTTCAAATTTTAGTAATTTGAAACCCACGGGCAGATGCACATGAGGAAACATGCATAGATCGGCGTAAGATACGCGCTTTTGGCCACTCAGGCCCTGTATGTTTTTCAAGATTTGCTCAAGACTTCTCATTTTTCGCGTCATCTCCTCTTGTTCGGGATTTCTCAAGATTCTCTCCTCTTCTATAGGAGATTCAGATTGTGGATACTGCGGATAAGAGTTCGGAGTGACTCGGGTAGTATCCAGTTGGAATTGGGGAGCTTGAAAAGTGAAATTTGATGGCTCAAAGCTCTGTCGTGGCAATGTTGGTTTCCCCATACCAGTAGCTGGCAGTGTGGTGAATACAATAGATTGTATTCCAGAAGACTGTGCCTGGGGGCGGACCTTAGAAGGCATTCCGATGAAGTTTGATGTCATAGTAGGGAACCCAAATGGTATGAATTAGGTGCTAAAATTGGAACATTAGTGGTCCCTCCGGTTCTTGGGATTAATTCAAGGAAACCGGGGATAGCACTAGGCGGATCCCTTCCATTAGACCAAGCATCCCACATTTCTAACATGCGACATCTCACCCTCCTATTCTCTTCGGCAGCTGCTGATTCTGACTGTGGGATAACCGATGCGGGACTATCCTCAGGCTCGACAATAGACAGATGACTTTAAGATTCCATTGCAACGCTTCCTTTGGACCTTGTAAAATAATGGTGTGTCGCCAGAATACCACCGCAAAAACCAACCACCTTAAAAGTAAGAACCTTTTGAGAGTAGACAGCAAACGGGTTAGTTTGAGATATTAACATATATGGAATCACACGTTGGGATGCAATGCACCTAAGCAGTCAAACGTTTTCTAAAATGTTTGCAACGACTCTGTGTTTCATCCCGGCTTTAATGCTTCACTCTTTTCTTTCTTGATTATTTTCTTTTAGGGTTATGATCGAATCCTATGTGGATTGCCTAAGTATCATGACGCCGCATGAATCAGATCATCACGTAGTTCAAGAAATAGCTATAGAGTAACAAAGTGCCATTTTCATTTCATTACTAAAGATAACTCTTTTTGTTTTTCATTACAAGTAATTTAAAGTACTGGAAACCATAAAAAGGAAACAGTACAGACAACAAACAACTTAACTTTCTTGAAAGCAATAAAATACAGACTCGAAAACTAAATCATCAAAAAAGGAGGGCTTCTGTTTTTCTTCTCGAGGCCTGTGATGCATTGGCTGGTCTGTGTGCAGGCCTATGCGCAATGTCTCCCTGAAGTTGGTCCAAATCACCCATCACCTGGTGGACGAAAGTCATCATAGAGGCAAAAAACATGGAGGTATTCATGCTCTCGCATTCGTGACATTTCTGCACAACATAGTCAACTATTTATTTGATCTTGTTCCTGATGACCCCTTTCTCCTGAAGCAGGCGCCCTATTTGTTGTGCTCGGGCTTCCAACACTTGGGAATTTGCATTATTTTGGTCCTGTGGTTGTTGCATTGTTCCTTCCAATTGGAAAATTCATGCATAATAGTGCTCCCTTTCTGTTTTAAAATCTTTGGTCTGTTGGACCAGTTCATTTCCCATGGCAAATATTTTTTCCTTTAAGATTGCAATTTCTTTTCCATATTTCTACCTCAAATGATGAGCCCGTTCTTCTGCCCTCTTTGCTAACCTGGTTTGGGCATCTAGCAGGTCCTTTTCAGCTTTATTCAAATCAAACGTATACTCATGAACCATCATCCTCAGGTTGCTGATGATTTTTATCATCCCTTTCACTTCTCACCGGTGTTTCGGCGGCTATTTTCAAACTCTGGAGTTGGGCACGGAGCGCCTCGTTCCCTTGGGTTAATTGTATTTTTTCGCCTTCAACTACTTGTGCTTGTAACCCATTGTCAAATTCAAGGTTCCTCAATTTCTCTTTCAGAGCATGGATGGTGGCCTGATACTCCCTTTCCTTTTCTCCCCAAGCTAACCTTTCTTGAATCTTATCCTCGAAAGCTTGAACATGAGGCCTTTTGGAAGGCCTTTCTGGCTTGGGTTCTGGTTCTTCATTAATGTAATTTCTTTTTTCAAATCACGCTGCATAACCTGAATCTACTTCACCTTTGGCAAGGTCAGACACTTGAGTATCTTCTTTCAAATACCGACACCCATTCCAATTTTGTTGAATCAAGGCTTCAGGTAATGGAGCTTCAGGGTGCAATTCAATAACCTAGGTACTCAAGTCTTCATCCTCCGGTACTATTTGATACCGAACCAACTGCCTCAAGACCCTTTGAGGTGTATAGGGTTGGACACTTTTCAGGCCCATTAACAACAAATGATTTCTTGTAGCCGACAAGTGTATGACCTCTCTGAAAGGCAGCCATCCTAGGGTCCATTCTATCTTATTTGCCCGTAAAGTTCTCAGATGGTCGATCCAAGCTTCAACTCCCTCCAGGGAATTGCAATCTTTTACTCTTTCTTCATAGCTTTCGATGAAATTGGTTTTGTCAGGACCATAGCTCATGAATTTTGGGTGATGATGAAGGTGTTCGATTAGCCACATTCGGAGAATAATGTTGCAACCTTCGAAGAATGTTTCCCCCGACTTGAACTGCGTCAAAGCCCGATAAATATCAGACAGTATGAGCGGAGCTAAAGTGTGATTATTTTTCTCAGTCAAAACTTGGGAAATTCTAGCCACTCGAACATCAATGGTCCCTTTTGCATTTGGAAAAACAATTACACCCAGGAACGCCACTATGAAGGCTATTCGGTGGTGAATTCTCCAGGTATCCTTGTCTTGTTTTTTGTTTAGCCCCTTTTCATGTGTTTCGAACCCGTCTGGAAAGCCATATCTAGAGTACAAGAAAAAGAACGAGCAACAACCATCAACCCCCCTGCTCTTTCTGAGTTGTTTGTTGATGGATAGGAAATCAAAGAAACGGCGCACTGACATGGGCCTCGGGAAGATGAGTTTTTGGTTCCTTAAATTCCATCCAAAACCACCCTGCTATTTCTTCCAGGGTAGGAGTGAGCTCGAAATCTAAAAAACATAATACATTATGAACTGGATCCCAGAAGTTTACTAAAGCCTTGATTAAGTCATTTCTTGGTTTAACCTTCATGATGTCAGCGAGAGCCCCCAATTGCTCACTTACCCAATCTTTACCCTCCTCGTCTAGGTCATTCCACCACATTCGGAGTTGTAGGGGAGCTTCCTCTACGATATTCAGTTGCGAATTCTGGACAGTACTCATTTTGCACCTATGGACGGGTAAGGTCAGGATTGCAAATTCTTTTTCCAAAGACCAATTTTAGTTTTTCAAAAGACACCTCTCCCGAAAATGGCTATTTGCACAATATTGACCAAGATGGCCATTTTTGCAAAAGTGGCCCCTTCTTACTTCTTGAGTAAAGTTTTGGGGCCGAAGCAGGGTACTTTTCCAGGAAAAGTGACAGACACATAAGTTCTTTAATGAAAATAGCCCTTCGATAATGTAAAAATGCTCTAGGGCTATTTTGGCAAGAACGGTACAAGACTTAACCAAAGATGGGTCGGTTTTATTTTGACTAATGGACTTATTTTTGTTTATTAAAAGTGGGGTCGGCACCGATAAGGTTTGCCTAGGTATCTCACATCCGGTGAGAATCAGACTCGCGTAACTCGGTCAGTTTTGATACAATTTGAAAAATATGATGTTGACTTATTTTGAAATCCTTTTTCTTCTTTTTTTTTTCCAGAATTTCAAGGTATTTTTCAAATATCAGGTTTTTTCAAAACTAGGTAAATTTTCTATCCTCCCTTACTCTTGGTTTTTTTTTCTGTTATTTTCTTCCGTTAGCCGGTCAACAAACAAGCCGAGACACATAGCAGGTAAAATGCATCAGGATGGTCTTTCATTTTGGGTTCACCTGTCCTAGACGGACCCTACCCCTGTGCTGAGTCCCCTAAGTAAAAAATGAGCATAAAAATAAGCGTTCCTACTAGGGATCCAACATGAGGTTTTGTCATTCTAAGTTTAAACCTAGGGCTTTGTTCTAGACCTGGCTTACCCGAGCAGACAACTCGAGCCGAGGTGGGAGCGACGTACCGGTAGCACGAAAGGCTATCCGGCCTAGTGGCTGATCCATTCCCGTTTTACTTGGTATGACCTCTAACAGAAAAGTGGTCCACGCGAACGTGTGCACCAATTTTTAGAAGACTCAGGAGGGATGCGTAAGAAGACAATTTAAACAAATATCAAAACGGTAAATAAATGACATTTAGCACATTAGGCACAGAAGGACAGTAATATCAACAAACTAAACAAACCAAGTAAAATCATATTAAAGCTCTAATTCTTGAACGCTGAACCAGAGATTTTAGGTTCGATCCCTAGCGGAATCGCCAGAGCTGTCACACCTCCTTTTTCCGATGGAGTGGGATACGGGAGTTTTTCCAATTTAAGTGACATTATTCGAATTTGGGATTATTTATTTTTATTTCAGAGTCGCCACTTTGGATGATTTTATGGTGTCCCAAGTCACCGATTTATTTTAAATTCCAAATCGAGAAAAATCTGATTCCGTTTAAAGTCTGCGAACCAGAAGACCGAGTAAGGACTTCTGTTAACCCGGGAGAATGTGTTAGGCATTCCCGAGTTTCGTAGTTCTATCACGGTCGCTTAATGATTTACCCTTGGCCTAAATTGTTTAATTACAGATTTTGAATACCTATGTGAATTTTTATATTTTTTACCACTTCTAATTATTCACTTGTATTTAGAGAATTGTCTTAAGACAGATTACGTATACGTATACCCGTTTAGTTTGGTATGTCGAAAATCATGTCACGCGTACATGTACACGATTCGCGACATTTGGTTTATTTTAAAAAAAATATAGTCAAAGTCGCGTGAACGCGTACTTCGGTTTTATATTATAAATAATCGAGATCACGTCACGCGAAAATATACGCCATCACGGTAATAATTAAAAATCCGCTCCTAAGGTATCTCTACGAATGTTCATTTTTGAAAACGTATTTGTGTCATGCGAACGTGTACATAATTTTAAAATATTTTTTATTAAAAAAAAGATCATTTCGTTCGAAGTTACGCGAACGTATACTTTGATTTTAAATTTTTGGAAAATCTTAAGTATGTCAATTAGGCAATTGTGACCCTAACTAACTAAAAGGGCCTAAAGTGTTTTGATTATTATTGCAAGTTGTCTTCTTAAATGATCTTAAGGCAAGTGTAAGAACCTAGTAAGCATTTTGGAATACAAGGTGTTTTAGCTATTTAGGGTAATCTAACAGCTAATAGTTATGGACCTAATGGAAGGAAGTGGTCCGGCTAAGCACTTTTACAAATCTGGGCCAGTCACACTCTAAATAGGTTGGGCCAGTCATGATTATGCTTCAGAAAGAAGAAGACGCACAACATATATTGTCCAACTCCAATTTAATTCATGCGAGAATGAAAATCACATAGGGAGGTTATTTTTAAGTTAATGATACTAATAGGTTTTCTAACGCTCTAACTTAAATCATGGCTACACTAATTTCGAAGATGGGTATAGGATCAAGTTATTGGGATTTACACCCCAGGACCAGCCGCCCAGGGTCCAGACTTGTTCATACAATTCCCAATTTGGCCAATCTACAAGTCTGGCTCACCTCATGTGATCTCCATTTAGAGAATCTGGAAAGAACATGCCCCATCTCCAACTTACAGATGGTCTACTGGATATTGAATTTACATGAATAGTCCAACCCATAGCTATTAATTACAATAATCGAATTCAAACACTATTAGAGGGGTAAGAATTTTTGGCTGATCACCATCTTACAAATAGATTTTCAAACAAACACGACATTAGATGATTTATCAAATTTAAACTACATTTAATCAAAACAGTGATGAATAGCTTAAACTAAATGTTCCTAATAACTTTAGCTATTACAACCTTTATCTCATCTAGCCTCAATCAACCACTGAAGTATATACTAATTCAACCACAAGACCAACATACTTCGACCTCTTGTGTCAAATTTCAACAGATGTGCTCTTTTCTGGAGTAAATCTGACCAAGTGGTGGTCAGATTTACATCCTCAGGAATGCCTCAGCCTGAAATATTATCTTTCAAGCAAATACCTTACAGGAAAAGATGTTACCACTAAGGATAATGTTAACGACTATGAGAGAAACGATTCTCAACAAATCTAGCTAAACCGCATGCTCGTTCAAACAAGATTATGGCATAAACAATTGAAAAAATTAATCTAAAAGGGGAGATAGAAACAGACATGGATGCATGTAACTGAAATCCAAACACAAACAGATACAGAGATTTAAACAAGGATTTAGGCCAAAAATTCCATTCAATATAAGAGTGATTACATACCTAAGAGTATAGAAGACAGCAGAACAAAGAGATCAAATAAAGGTCGAAATAGAGAAAATTTGAAGCCCAAACACAGCAACAGCAGCCACAGTATGACAACAACAAAAATAGAGATAATAGCCTCAACCTTCATCGCAGAAATCCCAATAGTAAAAACCCCAGACCAAAATGAGACTCTAAAACCAAACTTCTTGCTGAATGAGAGAAGATTTCTCATGTTTTCAGAAATTTTTAGTTCGAAAATCAGTATAAAATGAGAAAGACATTCTGAGTTTCATAAGTTTCTCTATTGTGTATGAGAAATCTTTTCCTTTTTAGAAAATCTGAATAATGATGTGTTAGACCTATTTTTTTAGAATGAAGGACTGATTTCAGAGTGTTTTTTGTGTGTAGAGTGTATTTCAGAGTATATTCAGAATATTTCAGTCTATCTCCACTCTATTGTGTATGTGAGGGACTATCTATTTATAGGTTGTATAAGATAAGCATATTAAGGGAATATTCCACCCTAAATTATGAGATGCTTAATAGTACAACATCTTTTTTGTAATAGATTTTGGTACATCTGTCCTTTTGGATATCAACATCTTTCCTAACAATATTGGGACAGTTGTACCCATCTAGAAGTTTCTTCTAATTTTCATTCATTTTTTACCCAAAAATCTGATTTAATTTGGTTTTTCCTTATTTCATTTTGGTCCTTTATCTATATTCTAGAAGCTTCCTACTTAGTTTTAGATATTATTCATTAATTATAATTCCTAAACTACCCTGTATAGTCCTTGTATTTACCCCTTATCCTTTAAGGGCTTAGGTCACATGGCTGACCAGTTTGGGCCTAAACTAATGGGTCCTTCCATTGTCAAGGACCAACCCATTACTGAGTTCCTGAATCAGGTAAATCAAACAGTCCAGCCTAATTACTATGAAGCTAACAAATGCCATGAAGTTGACTGAAAGTATCTAAAAAATTAAACTTCTTAATTAAAAAAAATCAGTGAGGAAGCTAAAATCAATCAGAAAACCTAGGTCAAAGCATTTAACTACCTAATAATGATTCATTCACTTCTAAACACATATGACCAATTAACAGCCAGAAGACAACAAATTAACATGAATCAAAATTTTAAGCCTAAACGACTAATTCAAGATAGAAAATACAGAAAGAGACAAGATGAAGAAGGGTATGAAACCTAACCAAAAGGATTCAAATAATCCTATACGCATATGATTAAATAATCAATCAGAAACAATTAATGAATATGAGTCGACAAGTAATCCTAAGCGACTAATTCAGAACTCAAATAACCCTAAACATGCATGATTTTCTACAATCGAAATCAATTGTGATTAATATAGGCCAGAAACTAAGTGACAATTTCAAAACAGAAAACAACAAGGGAATTAAGAAGACCTAAGGTAACACACATGCTTAACTCAGACTTGATAAAATTTGAAATTAAACCTAAATACTAATCTTAAAACAGCAAACAAATAAGAAAGTAGAGTAAGGGAGGGTACCGATTTTGGCCGGAAAAGGTTGGCTAGCCAGTTGTTGACTTGCCCAGAACTTGGCCGGACTCCGGCGAGTTTGAAAATGACTCAAACTAACATGAATCGATTGCCCATGTCAAGAGCAATCGACTCATGTAGGTTTGAGCCACAACGGGCTTGAAAGTCGTCCAGGATGAGATTTAGGTGTTTTGTTCGTGTTTCGATCTGGAATTGGTTGGGATTGGGATGTTTTCTGGGGAAAACAATGGTAGGTTAGGATTTAGGGGGAGTAGAGGAAGGTCTGGTGTGAATTTGGATTGATTTGGTGGTGGTCCGCCGTAGGTTATGGTGGTATACAGGGGGGTAGGGCAGCTATGGTTTGGGTTTGGGTTTGGGGAGAGAGATGAGAGTGAGGGGGTGTATTCTGAGGGGGTAGGGTTCGTTAGGACAGTTATATAGGGGGTTTGGGGTGAGTTGCGAGCCGTTGGATCAAAAATGATCCAACGGCTGGACCAGTTCAGGGGTTTGGGTTGGGGTATTTTTGGGTTGAAATTTAAGGGATTGGGCTTGGTAATTGCTGGCCTAGTCCGATTTAATCTAAATAAACCCCTATTTTAATTTCTAAAATTAAGATTAATTTAAACTTAGTCGTAATTAAATACTAGGTAACATTAATTTGTGAAATTACTTAGCTATTTACCTTTATTATTTAATTAATGAGTCAATCTTAAGGTAAAACTACTAGTTTTGATATTAAAACTAATAAATGTCAAAAATAATATTTTTTTGTCATTTTCTTCCTTAAACCAAAAATCGTAATTATGCAAGACAAAGGTTTTTTTTAATTTTTAATTTTGTTATTTTATTTTTTAGAAATTTTAAAGACAAGTTATTCAAATAATTCATAAATACATTCTTAATTCACACAAAATAGATAAAATTGATTTATTTATCAATTTTGTAGGAGTATTTTAATAGGTGAAAAATTACATGCTCACACACATTACCAAAAACACATTGATATGCCATCCTTAAGATATAATGCAAAGTTATTTGTTATAAAACCTTCGTAAAGGAGTTCAAATCAAAACAAAAGTGCGAAAAAGAAAGCCCGACATCGGGATGTCACTAGTCATGAGCAACTACTACAACTATCTGACAATATCAAGACTAACATAGTCGGGAGAATAACCAAAAACAACTAAGGGAAGATAAAGAGGGATAAAAGCAAGGTTGCGATCGCTAGGCAGCTACCTTGCTAACTCTTATGGATCTGTGACTGAATAATCAACAACCGCTACCATGTCCAGAAATGCCTTGATCTGCACACAAGGTGCGGGGAGTAACGTGAGTACGCCAACTCAGTAAGTAACAATAGTAAATAAAGATTGAGAAATAGTGACGAGCAAATTTCAAGTACAACTCATATCACAAAAACTTAGGAAAATTCGGCATGCTTTAATACCAGAGTTTGAGTCAAATCAGCTCGTTTAAATCCAGTTTCCAGAAAAATTATTTAAAAATATCTTTCAACAATTTTCAATGATGAAATCATATATTGCCCCTCGGGAAAACATCACTCATATACATCCTCTTGGGCAAACCTCACTCATGTACAGCCCCTCGGCAAACCTCACTCATGTACAGCCCCTCGGGCAAACCTTACAATCACTCATGCCTCATAGTCACTCATGCCTCCCAATCGCTCAGCACTCGTCACCCGCACTCAGTAGGTACCTGCGCTCACTGGGGGTGTGTACAGACTCCGGAGAGGTTCTTTCATCCCAAGCGCTATATCGAGCCAATCATGGCATAAATCAATGAGGCCCTCGGCCTATATCAAGCATGTTGCAGCCTGCAGCCCGATCCCATAAATACCCTTACGAATCAGGCCTTCGGCCTCACTCAGTCATAAACCTCTCCAGCCCCTCAGGCTTTCAATGAAGAAATAATAATTTTTGACATTTAAAAGTGATTTTAGTTGCCTTCGGTCAACGTTTTGAGTAACCAAACCCAGACCCGTGTTTCGACGGTCCCGGTGGGTTCATAATAAAATATAGGATTTGGGTGTGTGCTCGGAATCAAATTTCGAGATCCCTAACTCGAGAAATAAATTTTTGACTAAAATTGAATTACTGAAAATTGATGATTTAAAAGAATTTGCTTAATGTTTGATCTTGATGGTATCGGGTCCGCATTTTGGCTCCGGAGCCCGGTACAGGCCCGTTATGATATTTAAACCTTGTATGTGAAATTTGGTGAGAAACGGAACTGATTTGACGTGATTCGGGCCTTCGGTTCAGAAAATAGAAACTTAATATGTTCTAGAGAATTTCATGTGTTTTGGTGTCAAATCCGTAGTTCGAGGTGTTATTTTAGCAATTTGATCTCACGAGCAAGTCCGTATGATGTTCTTAGACTTGTGTGCATGTTTGGTTTGGAGCCCCGAGGGCTCGAGTGTCATTCAGGTGATGCGCAAGTTGAGTTCAAACCTCAACAAGGTTGTTGATGCAACAGATCTGGTGTGCCCGCACCTTTGAGCTCGCAGGTGCGAGCAACAGCCCCGTAGGTGCGACCCAAGTCTGGGACTCCATTTTCCGTAGATGTAGACTTCTCTTCGCAGGAGCGGGACCGCAGAAGTGGAACCCTGTCTGAAGGTGTGGCCCCAGTCGGCCCATTCCTTTTCTGCATAAGCGGACATCCTGTCCGTACGTGCAGATGCGCAGGTGCGACCAAAGCACCGCAGGTGCGAAGGTCACTGGGCAGTGAGTGCATTAATTCGGACTCCACCCATTTTTCTTCTCATTTTCAAAAGATAGGAGATCTAGGGCGATTTTTCAATGACATTTTCTTCCCCAAATCATAGGTAAATTTTCCGTAACTCGTTTCTTTCAATCTTTTACTTCATTTTACAAGAATTCAACCTAAAATCTAGGAATTTCATGGTAAAAATTGGGGGTTTGGGTAGAATTAGTGATTTTTGGAAATTTGAAATTGGACATCAATTTGGGGTCGGATTTTGAAACTAATTATATATCCGGGTTCGGGGGTGAATGGGTGAATGGATTTTGGTCCGAACCTCGAGTTTTCACCAAGTGGGCCCGGGGTCAGTTTTTGACTTTTTAGGCAAAAATTTGGGAAATCTATAATTTTGCATTGAGAATGATTTATTTAGCGATAATTGATGTTATTAAGATAATTATGTCTAGATACGAGTGGTTTGGCGGTGAATTCTATAGAAAAGGTAGTACTTGAGCAGTGAGCGGCCTGCGGATCGAGGTAAGTGTCGTGTCTAACTTTAGCTTGAGGGATTAGGTGTTGTTTGACTATTTGTTACGTGTTTGGTTGTTGAGTACAATGTACAGGTGAAGTGACGAGCACATATACGGTCTTGTCGAGTCATAGCATGTAATTGAGTCCTATCGTTGTAACTGTTGTAGTCTTTAATCTACTTGATCATGTTTAGCTTAGCTAATTGATATGTTGGACATTTCTTATCCTGTTTTACTGGAATTTGGTAATTTTTGAGTATTGACTCAAGGTTGAGATTGATATTGTGGCATTAAATATTGAAGGTAAGACTGATTTATGATATCTTTGTTGCTATTGATCTTTGTGTTAGTGAGGAAGAGTATAAAGCACGATGTGTGATGTCGTGCAATGTTTGTGAGTGAGTGTTAATGCACGAAGGGTGATGTTAAAGCATGAAGGGTAATGCCGTGTTATATTATGAGAGAGTTAATGCACGAAGAGTGATGTCGTGCCGTTCTATTGATTTATTTGGTGAGGTTGAGAGTAAAAGCACGAAGGGTGATGCCGTGCAATTTTCCTTTGCTGTTTTATTTGCTTAATTAGTTCAAGGCTTATTGTTTAATTTTGTCTTATCATTATTTCTCATTCCTTATAATGTGAACCCCCACTGTATGTCCCCTTCCTATTATTTCCTGCTCTATTCTTTTATTATTGTTGTTGCTACTATTATGATTATATTGTACAGGTTATATGTGAGTGTCTTGTCCTAGCCTCATCACAACTTCGCCGAGGTTAGGCTCGACACTTACCAGTACATTGGGTCGGTTGTACTGATGTTGCACTCTGCACTTTCAGTACAGATCCAGGTGTCGGTCCGAGCTAATTCCGAGCTTTGCTGTTGACTTCCTTACCCGGAGACCCAAGGTAGATTTGCTGACATCCGTAGATTCCTAAATTCCCTTCCATATGTTCATTTACTGTTCTCTTTGGTTCATAAACAATTGTTTACTTTTCCTTCAGCCAAATACTTGTAGTTAAATCATAGTAGTCCGTGAGTTGTGACTCCAAATCATGGGTAGATAGATATAAATATATTAATATATATAACGTATGTGCGGCATGATTATTGATTTTTCGTTTCTTATTTAATTGATCATGTGTTGAATCGTTGTAATTTCTGCAAGTTTTAGAGATTCTTATGTTGTAAATATCTAATGTTGGCTTGCCTAGTAAGTGCGGCGTTAGGCTCTATCACGGTCCCGACGGTGGGAATTCGGGTCGTGACAAGTTGGTATCAGAACACTAGTTTCTTAGGTCTCAGAATTCACGGACAAGATTGGTAGAGTCTGGGGATCGGTACGGAGACGTCTGTACTTATCTCCTAGAGCACATGAAGTTAGGAACAAGTTCACTTTTATTCAACTCTGTCGTGCCATTTTTGTTATCTCAACACTGATTGAACTCTTCTACTCTTATTCTCTCGTGGATGGCAAGAACATGTGCCGCTTCTTTCGCTGATCAGCAGTCGGATCCTCCAGTAGTAGCTCCTACGAGGAGCAGAGGTCGAGGCCGAGGCTGTGCCAGAGGCTGAGGCAGGGGTATGGCTCAGCCCAGGGCCCGAGCAGAAGATCCAGCTGTGGAGCCTCAGTTAGAGTTTGACGAGAAGGTTCCTGCTCAGACCGTTCCGGCCGGGCCAACTCAGGTCCCAGAGGGGTTTAACGCCACCTCGGTGCTTCAGGATGCCTTGGTCCGATTAGTGGGCCTTATGGAGAGTGTGGCCCAGACTGGCGCATTCCCCATGGCACCAGCCGTATCTCAGGCTGGAGAAGGGGACCAGACTCCTGTTACCCACACTCCGGAGAAAATGGCTTCCCAGTTTCAGACTTCAGCAGCCCATCCATTTGGAGTAGTTCATCCAGTTGCTGCAGCACCGCCCGGTGATGGGTCAGCTATGTCCTCCGAGGCCTTGTAGAGATTGGATAGGTTTACCAAGATTTTCCCAGTTCATTTCAGTGGTGCCACTTCATAGGACCCCCAGGAGTACCTTGATAGCTGTCATGAGGTTCTTCGGAACATAGGTATATTAGAGACCAATGGGGTCGACTTTGCTGCTTTTTAGATGACTGGTTCTGCCTAGAAATGGTGGAGAGATTATTTTGACCAGGCCATCTGGGTCGCCTGCTCTCACTTGGGACCAGTTCTCACATCTCTTCTCAGAGAAGTTTCTGGCTATCACCTTGAGAGAGGAGCGTCGCCTTCAGTTCGAGCGTCTTCAACAGGGCAGAATGATTGTTACTCAGTATGAGACTTGTTTTGTGGATTTGGCCCGTCATGATATTCTTTTTCTTCCCACAAAGAGAGAGCGGGTAAGGAGGGTTATTAAGGGTCTTGCTCAGCCTATTAGATTGCAGATGGCTAAGGAGATAGGGAGTGAGATTTCTTTCTAGGATGCGACCAATGTGGCCAGACGAGTTGAGATGGTTCTTGGACAGGGAGGTCAGGGGTCAGACAAGAGACCTCGCTATTCTGGAGGATTCAGCAGTTCCTCATCTGTAGGTAGGGGTACTTATGGTAGAGACCATCCTCTCAGTCCATTTCATTCATGACTCCAGGCATACCACAGTGCCCCAGGTGGTCGTGGATCTTATATGCCTTATTCTGATCAGCCAGCCTATAATGCACCACCAGCTCCTATTAGTGCACCTCGTCTTCAGAGTTTTCAGGGTGTTTATTCAGGTTGACAAGGCCAGTTTGCTGGCCAGCAATCTCAGCACCCGAGGTCATGTTACACTTGTGGTGACCCGAGGAACATTTCTAGTTATTGCCCTCATGCATTGAGTAGTTCACAGTACCAGAGTTCTCGTGCCATGGTTCCGGCACCAGCTGTTGCACCACCTGCCTAGCTAGCCAGAGGCAGGGGTCAGGTAGCCAGAGGCAGGGGTCAGGTAGCCAGAGGTAGGGGCCAAAAGGTGGAGGTCAGGCTGCTAGAGGTGGAGGCCCGCAAGTTAGAGGTCATCCCAGAGACATGGTTCAGGGTGGTGGGGCCCAGCCCCGATGTTATTCCTTTCCTGCCAGACCTGAGGTTGAGTCATCTGATGTTGTTATTATAGGTATTGTTTCAGTTTTCAGTAGAGATGCTTCAGTTCTATTTTATCCGGGGTCTACTTACTCCTATGTGTCATCTTATTTTGCTTCATATTTGGTTGTGCCCGTGATTATTTGAGCACCCCTGTATATTTGTCCACGCCCGTGGGGGATGCTATTGTTGTAGATCGTGTGTATCGTTCGTGTGTGGTCACTATTAGGAGTCTTGAGACCAGTGTAATAGATCTTCTGCTCCTTGATATGGTTGATTTCGATGTTATATTGGGCACGGATTAGCTGTTACCCTATCACGCTATCTTGGATTGTCACGCCAAGATAGTGACATTAGCCTTGCCGGGGTTGCCTCGATAAGAGTGGAGAGGGACTCCCGATCATTCTTCCACTAGGGTTATTTCTTATATGAAGGCTCGGCGTATGGTCGAGAAGGGGTGTTTGGCCTATTTGGCTTATATTCGTGATTCTAGTACTGAGGTTCCCTCTATGGATTCCGTGCCTGTTGTTCTTGAGTTTCCTGAGGTATTTCTTGCAGACCTGTCGGGGATGCCACCCGACAGGGATATTGACTTTTGTATTGACTTGGATCTGGGCACTCAACCCATTTCTATTCCTCCATATCGGATGGCCCCACTAGATTTGAAAAACCTGATGGAACAATTGAAGGATTTTCTTGATAAGGGCTTTATTAGACCTAGTGTCTCGCCCTGGGGTGCTCTGGTTTTGTCCGTGAAGAAGAAGGATGGGTCTATGATGATGTGTATAGATTATCGGCAGTTGAACTAAGTCACAATCAATAACAAGTATCTGTTGCCGAGGATTGATGATTTATTTGATCAGCTTCAGGGTGCCAAGGTGTTTTCGAATATTGATTTAATATCTGGCTACCATCAGTTGAGGGTTAGGGCGTCCGATATCCCTAAGACAGCTTTTCAGATGCGGTATGGGCATTATGAATTTATGGTGATGTCGTTTGGGTTGACCAATGCCCCCACAGCATTTATGGACTTGATGAACCGAGTGTTCAAGCCTTATCTGTATTCCTTTATGATTGTGTTTATTGATGACGTTTTGATATACTCCCGTAGTCGGGGGAGCATGTGCAGCACCTCAGGATAGTGCTCCGTACTTTGGGGGACAGTCAGTAGTATGCTAAATTTTTGATGTGCGAGTTTTGGTTGGATTCAGTCATTTTCTTGGGTCACGTCGTATCAGCAGAGGGTATTCAGGTAGATACTAAGAAGATTGAGGCAGTCAAGAACTGACCTAGACCCACTTCAGCTACGGAGATCAGGAGCTTCTTGGGTTTGGCAGGTTATTACCGTCAATTTGTGGAGGGGTTTTCATCTATAGCAGCCCCGTTGACCAGGTTGACCCGGAAGGGGGCCCCATTTAGATGATCGAGCGAGTGTGAGGCGAGATTTCAGAAGCTCAAGATAGCTTTGACTTCAGCGTTAGTGTTGACATTACCATCATATTCAGGTTCTTACACGGTGTATTGTAATGCCTCCCGTGTTGGGCTCGGAGTAGTATTGATGCAGAAGGGCAGGGTGATTATATATGTGTCTCGGTAGTTGAAGGTTCATGAGAAGAATTACCCTGTTCATGATTTAGAGTTGGCAGCCATTGTTCACGGGCTGAAGATTTTGAGGCATTATTGTTTAACCAAAGAATTCGACCCTTTGACTAAAGCTTATTTTCCAAGATGAATACAGTTTACTGATAATCAAGGTAATGGAGAAAAATGAATAATATACAATATTGCAGAAATATAGAAAATCGAAGTTGATTGTATTCGAGAATCAGATGTCTTTACAAGATGTATTCCCCTTCCTTATATAGGAGATTCTTATAACGTATGACTCTTGCTATGGTTACTCATTCATGACTAATTATGACATTAATAAGGCGTTACAAAGGATAACGGTAATTGGGGTTTGGTTACATAACATTCGATTAATCAATTGTGGGTCCTTGAATCTGCCCGTAGCTTTGTCTAGATTCATTTTGACCGTGCCTCTCTCTCGTTTTGATCAAGTTGAGTTTCCCGTGGCTAATAAGTTTGTAGGTTTACTGAACCGTGCCTCTTTGTACCGAACCTCTTCAAATAATCACATCCAGTTGTTGTGTTTTCCTGTGTCCACGTAACTGGCTGAGTTGTCAAAAGCTTGCTTACGTGTAAACTCTTTTTTACCAATACAGATAGTCCCCCCACTTACCATATATTTAACGACTGATATTTGGTAAGTGGATATTCATTTATGGTGGGAATATTTTACCGCCGCTTTTCCTTGAATCATTGTATCCTTCTCTGCACCATAGGCGTCGTTTGTCACTTCCATTTAATGCTCATACCACATGTCCTTTTCGGATTGGTTCTACATTTACTCGGCACCTTTTAGGGATTTTTGCGGCTGTGCTAGTCCCGAAGTGACATCTTCAATTATGACTTTTAATCATTATTTTCCTTTTTCTTCATGTTTGACGGTTGTCTTCAAGTATAAATACATGTTTTCTTTTCTTTGCTTCCACGAAACACTTTTCTAACTTTGTCTTTTGTAAAGAACTTTCTTCTTTGCCTTTGTAAACATGTCTTCTTCAAACCAACCTCAAAGACTAATAGATATTGAAAGTTTAGCGCCATCTTCTGCTCCGACTAGGAGTCGGACGGGTGGTAGACTTAGAATTCTAGGATCCACTCCTTCGAAGGGATCCTCTTCTTCTCAGATAGTTCCTCCTCCTTCCACTAGATCTCCACTTTCTCCGAGATTTAGGGTTTCTCGGTCTTTGTCTAGAGGTAGAGGCGAATGCCGTCGTGAACCTGGAGTCAATGAAATTGTCCCTGTTGAGTTTTGTTTTCCTAGGGATAGTCAAGTTCTTGTAGATCAATCTTCTTCTCTTGATAGTGTCGAAAGATATCCAACCCTTATAACTGAGGGTCATATTTCCCTTGTTCGGAGGGAGTGTTTTTGGAAGTCTAACTTTCCTGTCTATAATCCGAATAGTAATCAAAGAATAACGTCTTACAAGATGGGATATTCTTTTGTTTATACGTATCCTTTCACTTTAGGGTTTAGACCCCCCATTGACCCAGTTATAATTGGGTTTTGCCGTTTTATCAATTTCTGCTTAGGACAAGTTGGCCCGCTTTTGTGGCGAGTTGTCGCATGTCTTAGGAGTTTGGCTTCTTTAGCCTCGCTTCCTTTTACCTTCAACCATCTAATTCACCTATACTCTCCTACCTTATTTCGTGAAAGGATTTTTACTCTGACTGCTAGAAGCAAAAGAGTGTTGGTAACCCCTGGAGACGTTAAGGATAGAGGTCGGTACCTCCGATATGTTGATGTACCCACTGTTGGTTTAGTGGGTGAAGAAAATCTTCCCTTCCCTGAGAAGTGGAATCGCGCATGTGAGTATGCTTTAGATCACATTTACTTTTTCTTGTTTTGACTTGAGATGTTTTATTTAACACCGTATCTGTTTTTTTTTCTTCTCTCAGCAATCATGAATACTGTTGAGAATGTCTCCAGTATTCGTGATTGGGTAGAAAAATTGTTATTTGTTGCTCCTTCAGAAGAGACATCTTGGAAGTACCTCGCTGGGAGTTATGGTTGGAAAGTAAAGACCCACGGTAAGTGAAGCTTTTGTTCTTGCTTTTTTCCTTACTTGCGTCTCTTTTTTTTGTTTAACTTTTTTCCCTTTTTAATAGGGTTCTCGGCTCGTGGGGTGTCTGATTCATCTATCCCGAAGATGTCCTTGGCTCAGGCCTAGGAAATTATTGTTGGTTCATCTTCCTCGAAGAGAAAGATTAGTGAGTCTCGTTCCGTAGAAGAGAAAGAAAAGGGTGCTTTAGTGCACAGGCCACGGAGAAAGCGAATGGTTTTAGATGATGATCTTATAGCCTCAACCTTGACTTCCGTGTCTGTGATTGAGCCCCCTGTCCTTGATGATGTTTCACATTCCCCTATTCACGAGGGTGTTGATCTTGCTCCTGACGACGTCCCTTTGGCTATTGTCTTTCCTGCTTCTTTGAGAGAAGTTGTTTCGTATGTTCCTTTGGCTATTTCAACTTCTGCTATTACTTTGCCTGTAACTTCTTCAACTCTTCAACTCTCCGTGCCTGCTTCTTTGCCTGTGGCTTCTCCAGCTCCTCAACCTTCCGTGCATGTTGTTGTTCCATCTCTGCCTGCTTCCATGCCTTCCGTTAAGGAAGTAGAGTCTTCCAGCAGATAGATGCGATAAGTGGTAATAAAGGTTCTAGCTGAGGGGAATCTTTTCAAGAAAACGGGTGAGCCTGAAGTATGGCTCAAACCGTTGATAGGTCCCTACGAGAAAGCAAAGCTAGCCAGCCACGGTGCTCTTACATGGGCCAATGAGGTCGTGCATACTTCTTCGAAGGTATGATGCAAGTAATCCTCTTTCACTCTCGTATATGAAATTTACCATATCTGACTGGTTTATTTGTTGTAGATTAACCTTTTAGGCATGGAGCTTATGAAGAGGATTTCAAACACGGACCAAGAGACAATAGAGTTGCAGGCCGATGTTGATAATTGGAGAGCACAGTATGATAGCTTAAGGATTGACATTGATGCTTTAGAAGAGGAAATGAGTACCTTGAAGAAGCAGATGAGACTCATGGTAGCAGAATTGGCAGTGGAGAGGGCTTCTTACAGTAAGGATGATAAAGATAAGAGTGTTCTAGAATCTTTGTTCACGGAACAGTTGTCCCATGCCTCAGAGGATATTAGAGACTTGAAGAACTTGTTGGGGCAGAAGGAGGAATACTCAGGCGAGCTCGTGCAATCACTCACTCGTACTCAAGAAGACCTTCGTAGGGCTTTAGACAAAGCTCAAACTTTAGAGGAGTCGATTGTTCCATTAAGGGCCGCCCATGAAGCTGCGGAAGCGGAGAAGGACGGATTGAGAGCTGAGCTTCAAGTATGGGCAAAGGATTATGAAGATTTGGAAGAGGTGGCTGTTGTTGATGTGAGCTTGGCGTATATGAATTCTCGCCTTGACACATTGATGGAAATGAATCAAGAGGGTTTTGACCTTAGTGCTGAAATAGCCAAAACTAAGGAAGCCATGGAGAAGGCTCAACAAGGTCATAACCTCTCTTCACCTGATGGTGAGATTCCAACCGCTCATGCCTCTTCATCTCCAGTTGCTCCCGCTCCTTCTGCCACTGAATTCAACCCCTCTCTTGAAAAGATTTAGTTGGTTTATCCCTTTTTTTTCTTTTTCTTTGTATCAATCGGTGGTTACCCCCAGTCCCATCGGGGGTAAATTTGGATTTCCTTTAAGTCCCCAATGACAACTTAGTGGCACCACAATGTATATAAAAAATTTATACGACTAAGTATAAGTTAATACTTAATTTAGCCGTTTTAATATATAAATGTTAGTTCGACTTTTATTGAGTTTCTGTTTCACTCTTTAAGTCTTTTGCATGCTTTATTTTTTGAGGTTTTAGTTTTGCCTTCGAGTTTTGCATGGGGAATGCTTTAGACTACTCGTACCTTTTTTGTAATAGGCACGGTGTCATATCAAATGTGTGCCTTTTTGTAATAGGCATAGTTTATGGAAGAGGGCCCTTTATAATTGACATGAAGAAGACGTCTCAACTTCATGATAATGCAATAGAGTGATAGGAATTTTACACATGTTTAAGAATGTTTCCAAGGAAAGTTTTTTGTTTGAACTTCCATGAAATTTTACATGTGTTTAGTTAACGTCTAAAACTCATGTTTGCAACTATTTTTGTTTAACAGATTTGATACACTCTTGTATTTCATAACTGTTTTTCATAGATAACAATTTTTCAATATTAATACAAGGAAACAACTATTTTTTAGTAGTAACAGGTTTTATAAAGATTGGGGTTTTACCCGCAACTGTTTAGGAAACAGTTTTCTAATAAGTACGAGGGAAATATTTTCTTATTCGTAACTGTTTTTATTTGATAACATTTTTTTGAACAAATACAAGGATTTGGATCTTTCATCCATAACTGTTTTATTTGAGAACGGTTTTTGAATGAGTACATTGATGATGATCTTTTACCCCTAACTGTTTTTGTTACAACAACTTTGAATAAGTATAAATATGTACATTTCTTTCTCGTGACTAATATTTTGCCTTTCAACCTGAATATGTTCGAAAGTTTTTGCATTTTTCATTAGGCTTTGTATTTGGATGGCTCTTTTGATTTCTTTCGATTCTGCTCGTGTCACTTGTCTCGTTTGGATGGCTTCGTTTGAATGATTACATTGATGATGATCTTTTTACCCCTAATTGTTTTTGTTACAACAGCTTTGAATAAGTATAAAGATGTACATTTATTTCTCGTGACTAATATTTTGCATTTCAACCTGAATATGTTCGAAGGTTTTTGCTTTTTGCATTAGGCTTTGTATTTGGATGGCTCTTTTGATTTCTTTCGATTCTGCTCGTGTCACTTGTCTCGTTGGGTAGATGGGTCTTCAGGCTCGAGCTTTTGACTTTCTGATAGTCTTCTTTGCTTCGTCTTAGCCTTCCATACTGTATAGTCCCCCAAGTGTTTGAGCTTTGAAGAATGAAATCTCGAGCACTTGATTATTCCTTCCTTGTGGTCCTTTTCCTGAAAAGGAAAAACATTCCGGACTCGAAGGTATATAGTTTTTTAGATGATGACTGCTTAACCCTTTTAAAACGTCCATCAGAAAGTGTAACCCTAGACCGGGAATTGTGTTATTTCCTCGCATCTTTGCAGGTCTAATATCATCATCTGGTGATGGGTTAGCTTTATGCCTATCATCTAAAAAAGTTAGTAAAATTTTTAAATGTTCAAAATAAAATCGAACGTTTGATACCTGAGGGGGGTATTCTTTTCCTTAGAAGTAATACTTCTTTAGGTGGATGGCGTTCCAGCTTGTTGGTAGAACTCTGCCATCCATAGCTTCCAACTCATAGGCGCCTTTCCCAGCTATGCCTCGGATTTTATAAGGTACTTCCCAGTTTGGATTTAGCTTTCCTGCACCTGCTTCTTTTGTTGACTGAAAGACTTTTTTGAGGATGAAGTCCCCAATCTCAAAATATCTGAGATGAGCTTTAAGGTTGTAATAACGCTCTATGATTTGTTTTTGAGCTGCCATCCGTATCAATGTTGCTTCTCTCTGTGGTTCGAGCAGGTCCAGGTTGGTCCTTAATTCGTCGTTATTTTCACCTTCCATGACTGTTGAGAACCTTATGCTTGGTTCGCCAATATCCACAGGTATTAAAGCTTCTGAGCCATAAACAAGTGCGAACGGAGTTTCTCCCTTGGCTACCTTTGAAGTTGTTCTATATGCCCATAGTACCGCTGGTAACTCATCAGGCCAATTTCCTTTGGCTTTATCCAGCTGCTTTTTTAGATTGTTGATAATGACCTTATTCGTTGACTCAGCTTGACCATTAGCCACGGGGTGGTACGGCATTGAGGTGATCCGCTTGATTTGCCAACTTTCGAAGAATTCTGTGATTTGCGAGCCTATGAATTGTGGGCCATTATCACACACGATTTCCTTTGGTATTCCAAAGCGGCATATTATGTTTCGCCATAAGAAGCTTTTAACTTCCTTTTCTCGCACTTGTTTGAATGCTTCTGCCTCTACCCATTTTGTAAAATAGTCGGTTAGCACGAGTAAAAATCGTACCTGTCCTTTAGCTGTGGGAAGAGGTCCCACTATGTCCATACCCCATTTCATGAAAGGCCATGGGGATATTATTGGATGTAATAATTCCGCTGGTCGATGCATGTTATTGGAAAACCTTTGGCATCTGTCACATTTGGATACGAAATTCTCGGCTTCTTCTTCCATCTTAGGCCAATAGTATCCAACTCTGATTAGTGTTTTCACTAAGGATCTCGCCCCTGAGTGATTTCCACAGTGTCCTTCGTGTACTTCTTTCATCACAAATTCCGTTTGGTTAGGTCCGAGGCATTTAGCTAGGGGTCCTCCGAACATCTAGCGATAAAGTGAGTTGCGAATAAGGCAGTACCGTGCAGCTTTGCGGCGAAGTGCTTGAGATGCTTTCCTGTCTTCAGGTACGGTGCCATTCTACAAAAAATTAAGGATTTCGTTTCTCCCGTCCCAGGTTAGGTTGTTGAAAGTTACCTCATTCCTGTCCTGGTCTATTATTTAATGAAATAGTTGAAAGATAATTGTATTGTCTTTGTTCGTTACTTCCGTGACTGCTGCGAGGTAAGCTAATGCATCTGGTTCTGCATTTTACTCTCTAGGTATTTGCATTACCTTCCATGTTTTGAATTGTCTCACGAGCTCTCGTGTTTTTTCAAGATACTGTTGCATTCTAGTCTCTCGAGCGATGTAAGTCCCCTATATCTGATTTACTACCAGTTGGGAGTCGCTGTTGATCACAATTTGCTCGATTGAGAGCTCCTGTGCGAGTTCAAGCCTTGCAATAATAGGTTCGTACTCTGCTTCATTGTTAGTGATAGGATAACACTTTATAGCTTGCCGTGTCTTTTCACCCGTGGGTGATATCAAGAATATGCCTAAGTCGGCGCCTTTTATATTTGAAGAACCNATGTTTATGCAGAATATTTCTTAAAGAATACGAGGTCACAACGGTGATTGGGTGGCATTGAAAATAGGATCGTAATTTTCTATATGCCATTATTAAATCTAATGCTAACTTTTCCAGATGTGGATATCTAGTCTCAGCATCTAGCAAAGTTTTACTTACATAATAGACAGGTGACTGTCTACCTTTTTCTTCTCTGACCAATACTGCACTTACAGCAATTTCTGAGACAGCCAGGTAGATGTACAATCTTTCCCCTTCTTTTGGCTTTGAAAGCAGTGGTGGTTTCGATAGATAAATCTTCAGGTTCTTGAGGGCTTGCTGACATTCTTCAGTCCATTCGAACTGATTCTGCTTTTTGAGAACTGCGGAGAATTTAAAACGTTTTTCGGAAGAGTTAGAAATAAACCTACCCAAAGCTGTTATTCTCCCTGTCAGTCTTTGAACTTCCTTTTTATTTGTTAAAATATCAGGTATTTCCTATATAGCTTTAATTTGAGCAGGATTTACCTTTATTCCTCTGTTTGACACAAGGAAACCACAAAAATTTACCTGATTGCACTCCAAAAGCGCATTTCTCTGGATTTAACTTCATATTATACCAGCGTAGAATATCAAAAGTAGTAGAGAGAAGCTTGAAATGGTCTTGTGCTTGTGTTGATTTTACCAACATATCATCAATATAGACTTCCATCGTCTTTCCAAGATGTTCTTGGAACATTTTAGTCACTAACCTTTGATAGGTGGCTCCAGCGTTTTTTAAGCCAAAAGGCATAACTTTATAACAGTAAGTCCCCATGTTTGTAATGAAGGAAGTTTTTTCCCTATCTGAGGGATTCATTTTTATCTGATTATAACCAGAATATGCATCTAAGAAGCTTAATAATTCATGACATGTTGTGGCATCAATCATTTGATCTATATGTGGCAATGGGAATGAATCTTTGGGGCATGCTTTATTTAAGTCAGTATAATCTACGCATACTCTCCACTTGCCATTCTTTTTAGGTACTACCACGGTGTTTGCTAACCAGTTAGGGTACGTTACCTCTCGTATCGAACCAATCTTCAAGAGTTTCTGTACCTCTTCGTCGATCACTTGGTTCTTGAATGGTCCTTGCTTTTTTTTCTTCTCTTCGAGCGGGGCCTAGCCTCGTACCTATATACACTTTCTGCTCAGGTTTTTGTTCACATAACGGAAAAAATTCGCGCTCCTTCGTAGTTGTTTTGATGTGCTCATCTTCCTCCGGTTCACGAATGACGTTCGGTCTGGAATCTGCATCTGTGTGGTATAGTACACCTTCTTGACTCTCCTTCTCGTAAGTATTTTCTTCCGTACATGTTTCAGCAATAATACCTCCCGTACCTATTTGGGTAGTAATTTCTTCCATGCCCGTTTGGGCGGTGTTACCTGCTTGGGAGATTTCCTTATCTCGTAATTCTTCCACCTCTATTTTCTTGTTGTAGTGTACCACAGAGTTTATATTTCTTGCGGTCTGCTGATCACCTTTGATTTGTTGAATCTCCCATTCAGAGGGGAATTTAATTACCCGATGCAACACGGAGGGTATCGCTTTCATGTCGTGGATCCACGGCCTTCCAATGATCACATTATAAGCCATGTCAGTATCTATGACTTGGAACCTAGCACTTTTGATCACCCCTCAGCATAAGTGCTAAGCTCAATTTCTCCTTTTGTTATAACTGTAGAGTCATCAAACCCTGATATGGCTCCTGCTTTTGAGATTACTTCATTCCCCAGTAGTATTTCTTCCATGACTCTTAGAAAAATGATATTGACTGAACTGCCTGGATCAATCAACACTCTTTTTACGTTAGTTTCATGAATAAGCAAAGATATTACCAGAGCATCGTTGTGCGGAAGCGTTAATCCGTTGATATCTGCATCATCGAAGTTTATATCGTCTTCTCCACGAGCCCGTTTCCCATGTGTAATTGTGAACTTTGTGGTTGTTTTGCAAACCACTTTGTTTACTTCTTCACCCGTGTGTATTACGTTAATAGTTCGTTTTGGAGAAGGAGGCTTTGGGGGCTCCTGCATGTTCCTCATATATTCCTGTTTACCTTTATCACTAAACAACTCTGTTAAATAGCCCTGTTTTAACAAATTTTCTACTTCACCTTGTAAAAATCTGCAATCCGCAGTTTTGTGCCCATGATCATTGTGAAATTCACACCATTGATTTGGGTTTCTTCTACTTAGATTTGACCGCATCTCTGTGGGCCACTTAACCTTGTCTCCCATGTTCCTCAATATTGAGACAAGTTCAGTAGTGCTTACACTAAAGGTATGATCCCCAATTTGAGTACAACCTCTAGGTCGTTCATCTCGATCTTTTCTGTATCTAGACGAGGATGAGACTACGTCTCTTCCTTGTGGTCTATAGCCCGACCTAGTGTTTTTGAACCTGGGGCAGATATCGCGTCCTGAGGGTCCTAAGTAAGGATCGTACCTGTTTTTACCTGATCTTCTATCTGATTCAGGACGTCTGGATCTGGAATGATCTTCATCT
>ML372295.1:64344-94144 GCA_005239525.1 Nicotiana knightiana
GCCCCTTTGGTAAGTGTTTCCCCAAATTTTTTGACAAGGACTTATTCAATCTTTTGTTTCGTTAAGTCGTTGCCTTTTACCCCAGTAGTGAAAGCAGTCACATGGTCACGTGGGTTAATTGTTCCATCATATTTGGGAACGTCAGGCATTTTAAACTTCTTGGGTATATGAAAGGGTGCCGCACTTGGCTTCCAAGGTTGTTGATAATATCTATCAACATCGATGCCTTTGATGATAGGTGGTACTCCAAGAATTTGTTCGATGCGATCGTTCTACTCCATCTGTTTCTGCATGGTTAGTAGTAAATTTTGTAATTCTGAGTTATTAGATATACCTAGTCTCGTTTCGAGAGATTCATTAGGAGTATCTCCTCTTCCTGAGTTTTCCAACCCAGATTGAGGATTTTCCATGGTGATGGTGTTATTGGGGGGTGGCGTCTGCGGTGTAGGTAACGCTGCTGGTAATCCTCTCGCAAATTCTTGCAAAGCTTGGCTCACATACTCTACAATCATTTGCTTTACACGATCTTGTTCCACAGTTTGATCATTATCACTATTGATGTTATTGGATCTTTCTGGGGATTGTTCGCTCGAACCACGTGGGGTTCCTGAAGGGGATGGAACTGGGGTTCCACTCCTTTGCTGGTTGTTGTCGTTGGAGTTTGACATAATTCAAAGGATATCACTTGAAAAGTAAACAAATATTATCAGTTTCCCGGTAACAGAACCAATTTGTTTAACTAAAGAATTAGACCCTTTGACTAAAGCATATTTTTTAAGATGAATACGGGTTAATGATAATCAAGGTAATGGAGAAAAATGAATAATAGACAATATTGCAGAAATATAGAAAATCGAAGTTGATTGTGTTCGAGAATCAGATGCCTTTACAAGCTGTATTCCCCTCCCTTGTATAGGAGATTCTTATAACGTATGACTCTTGCTATGGTTACTCAGTAATGACTAATTATGACATTAATGAGGCGTTACAAAGGATAACGTGACTGGCTGAGTTGTCAAAAACTGGCTTACGTGTGAAACTCTTTTTTACCAATACAACTATCTTTATGGTGTGTCGTGTGAGGTTATCACATATCATCGCAACCTTCAGTATTTGTTCAGCAGAAGGATCTCAATTTGAGGCAGAGGAGGTGGCTTGTGCTATTGAAGGACTATGATATCACCATATTGTATCATCCGGGAAAGGTCAATGAGGTTACTGATGCATTGAGTAGGAAGGAGGTGAGTATGGGTAGCCTTGCGTTCATTCCAGTCGGCGAGAGACCGCTAGCTTAAAATGTTTAGACTTTGGCCAACCAGTTCATGAGGTTGGATATTTCAGAGCCTAGCCGTGTTCTAGCTTACACAGTCACTCATTCTTCCTTGTTTGAGCGTATCAAAGATCAGCAGTATGATGACCCTCACTTGATGGTCCTTATGGACACAGTTCGGTGCGGCAGTGCCAAGCAAGTTATCGTTAGAGATGACGGCGTTTTGAGGATGCGTGGTCGCGTATGTGTGCCTAATGTTGATGGGCTTCGTGAGTTGATCCTTGAGGAGGCTCATAGCTCTCAGTTTTCAATTCATCCAGGCGCCGCAAAGATGTACCAGGACCTGCAGCAGCATTATTGGTGGCAAAGGATGAAAAAAGATATTGTTGGTTATGTGGCTCGGTGCCTGAATTATAAGCAGGTGAAGTATGAGCATCAGAGACCCGGTGCTTTGCTTCAGCATATAGAGATTCTCGAGTGGAAATGGGAGCGTATCACTATGGACTCTGTTGTTGGACTCCCACGGACTCAGAGGAAGTTCGACGCTGTATGGGTCATTGTACATAGGCTGATTAAGTTAGTGCACTTCATTCATGTGGTAGTTACCTATTATTCGAAGCGGTTGGCAGAGATTTATGTTCGGGAGATCGTCCGTCTTCACGGTGTGCCCGTGTCTATCATTTCTGATCGAGGTACGCAGTTTAGCTGCACTTTTGGAGGGAAATACATTGTGAGTTGGGTACGCGGGTTGAGCTGAGCATAGCATTCCATCCTCATACGGATGGGGAGTCTGAGCGTACTATTCAGATCTTGGAGGATATGCTCCGCGCTTGTGTCATATACTTCGGAGGATCATGGGATCAGTTCTTTCCCCTTGCAGTGTTCGCCTACAATAACAACTACCAGTCGAGCACTCAGATGGCTCCTTATGAGGCATTATGTGGTAGATGGTGCAGGTCTCCAGTTGGGTGGTTTGAGCCGGGGGAGGCTCGGTTGTTGGGTACAGATTTAGTATATGAGGCCTTGGACAAGGTCAAGATTATACATGATCGACTTCATACAGATCAGTCCAGGCAAAAAAGTTATTCCGACCGTAGAGTTCGTGATGTGGTATTCATGGTCAGGCATAGAGTATTGCTTTAGGTATCGCCCATGAAGGGTGTCATTATATTTGGAAAGAAGGGAAAATTTAGCCCTAGGTACATCGGTCCTTTTGAGATTCTCGAGAAAGTGGGGGAGGTGGCTTATAGACTTGTGTTGCCTCCGGGGTTATCAGTAGTTCATCTAGTATTTTATGTGTCCATGCTCCGGAAGTATCATGGTGACCCGTCCCACGTATTAGATTTCAGCTCTGTCCAGTTGGACAAGGATCTGACTTATGAGGAGGATCCGGTAGCCATTCTACACCGACAAGTTCGTCAGTTGAGGTCGAAGAGTTATCCTTCAGTTCGAGTGTAGTGGAGAGGTCATCCTGTTGAGGTAGCTACTTGGGAGTCTGAGTCGGATATGCGAAGTAGATATCCCCACTTGTTTGCCAGTTCAGGTACTTTTCTATGTTCGTTCAAGGACGAACGTTTGTTTTAAAGGTGGAGATTGTGATGACCCAAAGGGTCATCTTGTGTTTTAGGACTTTATTATGCGCTTGTTAGCCTTAAAAATCTTATGTTTACCCTCCTCGATTTGCGTGCGCAGTCCGCGCGTAATTCCAAAAACTCTTTATGTGGAAAGATGAAGAAATAATTATTTTTTGCATTTAAAAGTGATTTACTTCGGTCAACGTTTTGAGTAAACAAACTCGGACCCGTATTTTGACGGTCCCGGTGGGTTCGTAGTAAAATATGGGATCTGGGCGTGTGTCCGGAATAGAATTCCGAGATCCCTAGCGCGAGAAATGAATTTTTGACTAAAATTGAATTACTGAAAATTGATGATTCTAAAGAATTTGCTTAATGTTTGATCTTGATGGTATCGGGTCCGTATTTTGGTTCCGGAGCCTGATACATGTTCGTTATGACAATTAAACCTTGTCTATGAAATTTGGTGAGAAATGGAACTGATTTGACGTTATTCGGGCCTTCGGTTGAGAAAATAGAATTTTAAAATGTTCTTGAGAATTTCATGTGTTTTGGTGTCAAATCCGTAGTTCGAGGTGTTATTCTAGCGATTTGATCGCACAAGCAAGTACGTAGGATGTTTTTAGACTTGTGTGCATGTTTGGTTTGGAGCCTTGAGGGCTCGGATGTCATTCGAGCGATGCAGAAGTTGAGTTCAAACCTCAACAAGGCTACTGGTGCACCAGATCTGGTGTACCCGCACCTGCGAGCCTTTGGTCGCAGGTACGAGCTTGTAGGTGTGCGCTATAACCCCGCAGGTGCGACCCAAGCCTGGGACTCCATTTTTCACAGATGTGGACTTCTCTTCGCAGGAGCTGGACCGCAGGAACAGAACCATGTCCGCAGGTGCGGCCCCAGTCGGCCCAGTCCTTTTCTGTAGAAGTAGACGTCCTATCCGCACGTGCAGATGCACAGGTGTGACCAAAGCACCGCAGGTGCAAAGGTCGCTAGGCAGTGAGTGCATTAATTCGGACTCCAACCGTTTTTCTTCTCATTTTCAAAATATAGGAGACCTAGGGCGATTTTTCAAAGACATTTTCTTCCCCAAATCATAGGTAAGTGTTCCTTAACTCGCTTCTTTCAATCTTTTACTTCATTTTACAATAATTCAACCTAAAATCTAGGAATTTCATGGTAGAAATTGGGGGTTTGGGTAGAATTAGGTATTTTTGGGAAATTGGAAATTGGACCTCAATTTGGGTTTGGATTTCGAAACTAATCATATATTCGGGCTCGGGGGTGAATGAGTGAACGGATTTTGGTCCGAACCTCGAGTTTTGACCAAGCGATCTCGGGGTCGGTTCTTGACGTTTTGGGGGATAATTTGGGAAATCTATAATTTTGCATTGAGAATGATTTCTTTAGCAATAATTGATGTTATTAAGCTAATTATATCGAGATACGAGTGGGTTGGAGGTGAATTCTATAGGAAAGGCGGTACTTGAGCAGTGAGTGGCCTGCGGATCAAGGTAAGTGTCGTGTCTAACTTTAGCTTGAGGGATTAGGTGTTGTTTGACCATTTGTTACGTGTTTGGTTGTTGAGTACAATGTATAGGTGAGGTGACGAGCACCTATACGTTGTTGTCGAGTCATAGCATGCAAGTGAGTCCTATCGTTGTAAATGTTGTAGTCTTTAACCAACTTGATCATGTTTAGCTTAGCTAATTAATATATTGGACATTTCTTATCATGTTTTACTGGAATTTGGTAATTGTTGAGTATTGACTCAAGGTTGATATCGATATTGTGGCATTAAATATTGAAGTAAGACCGATTTATGATATCTTTGTATCTCTGTTGCTATTGATCTTTGTTTTGGTAAGGAAGAGTGTAAAGCACGAAGGGTAATGTCATGCAATTTTTGTGAGTGAGTGTTAATGCACGAAGGGTAATGTCGTGCCATGATTTGTGAGTGATACAGTACGAAGGGTGATGTCGTGTTATATTATGAGAGAGTTAATGCACGAAGGGTGATGTCGTGCCGTTTTATTTATTTATTTGGTGAGGTTGAGAGTAAAAGCACGAAGAGTGATGCCGTGCAGTTTTCCTTTGTTGTTTTATTTGCTTAATTCGTTTAAGTCTTATTGTTTCATTCTGGCTTATCATTGTTTCTCATTCCTTATAATGTGAACCCCCACTGTATGTCCCCTTCCCATTATTTCCTGCTCTATTTCTTTTATTACTGTATTTGCCACTAGTATGATTATATTGTACAAGTTATATGTGGGTGTCTTGTCCTAGACTCATCACTACTTCGCCGAGGTTAGACTCGACACTTACCACTACGTTGGGTCGGTTGTACTGATGCTGCACTCTGCACTTTCTGTGCAGATCCAGGTGTCGGTCCGAGCTGATTCTGAGATTTGCTGTTGATTTCCTTACCCGGAGACCCAAGGTAGATCTGCTGACGTCCTCAGATTCCTGAAGTTCCCTCCTATATGTTCATCTACTGTTTTCTTTGGTTCATAAGCAGTTGTATTCTCTTCTTTCATCCAAATACTTGTAGTTAAATTATAGTAGTCCGTGAGTTGTGACTCCAGATTATGGGTAGATAGATATAAATATATTCATATATATAGCGTATGTGCGGTATGGTTATTGATTTTGTCATTTCTTATTTAATTGATCATGTGTTGAATCGTAGTAATTTCCGCAAGTTTTAGAGATTCTTATGTTGTAAATCTCTAATGTTGGCTTGCCTAGCAAGTGCGGCGTTAGGCGCCATCACAGTCCTGATAGTGGGAATTCGGATCGTGAAAATAAGCATGACTGGGTATAGATTTTCAATCAAAAAAAATGAGAGGACAGCAAGATAAGATCTCTAAGGGTCCAAACAATACTGGAATACGGCCTAAATATGACATTCAACTTGATTTGCAGAAATTCTTTCTAAACACACAAGTATACAATTTCAACAAAATATTCAACTTTAAAGTTGATATGGGACGAACCAACTCACAATCCCCAATGGTGCACTCCCACACGCCCGTCACCTAGCATGTGCGTCACCTCCATAAAATAACATGACATAAATATCCGGGATTTCATACGCTCAGGACTAGATTTACAATAGTTACTTACCTAAAAATGATCAGATCTCTACTCCGCAATGCTCTTGCCCCTCGATTTGGCCTCCAAATTCTCCAAATCTATTCACAACCAGTACAATACCATCAATATACGCCAAAGGAATGAACTTCCACAAGTAAAACTACCAAAATAGACCCAAAACCCAAAATCGGCTCAAACCCGGTCCTCGGGCCCACGTCTAGAAATTCAACAAAAGTTACAAAACTTGAAAACCCATTCACTCACGATTCCATACATACAAAATTTATCAAAATCCGACATCATTTGGTCCCTCAAATCCTCACATCAAACTCTCCAAAGTCCCAAGCCCTAACCCCTCATTTTCACCCCTAATTTCCACTAATTAGATGATAATACAATGGGAAAACACCATAGATAGGAGTATTAGAGCTCAATAAACTTACCTCACTGAAAACCCTTAAATCTCCCTTCAAAATCACTCTAAAAGCTCCAAAAATTGACTTGAAAATGGTGGAAATGAACCAAAATTCGCTAAGTCTCCTTTTTATACTTTCTGCCCTGGTCTTTCGCACCTGCGGCTAATTATGCGCACTTGCGGTGCCTCACCTGTGGAAACCACTAAAGTCCTTCATTTATGCACATGTGCCCCAGGTTCCGCACCTGCGGGCGCGAACCTGTGCACATCCTTCCGCTTCTGCGGAACTGGCCATTCTCCCTTCTTACGCATCTGCGCCCCAGGTCTCGCACCTGCGGGCTCGCAGATGCGACCTCTCCTACATACCTGCGGACCCAGCCTACCTCGGCACTATCCGCACTTGTGTACTCCCACACGCACCTGCGGCCTCGCACCTGCGGCTCCCCTTCCGCAGGTGCGGAAAACACCAACGGCCTCAAACACCAGCAAAATCAGCTATCTCCCAACACCAAGAATTGATCTATTAACCACCCAAAACACACTCGAGGCCTTCGATACCTCAACCAATAATACTAACAAGTCATATAACCCCATAAAAACTTATTCGAACCTTCGAATCACCCAAAACAACATCAAAACACCAAATTACCCTTGGATTCAAGCCTAAGGACTTCTGAACTTCCAAATTCCGCAAACGACGCCGAAACCTACCAAACCACGTCCGAATGACCTCAAACTTTACACACATGTCACAAAGACACTAAGAACCTACTCCAACTTTTGTAATTCCATTCCGACCCCGATATCTAACTTTCCACTGCCAACCAAAATCGCCGAATTTCTAACTTTCGCCAGTTCAAGCCTAATTCTATCACGAACCTCCAAATATTTTGGACGCGCTCCTAAGTCCAAATTCACCTAACGAAGCTAACCGAACCATAAAATTCCAAATCCGAGGTCGTTTACACATAAGTCAACATTTTCTTGACTTTTCCAACTTAAGCTTCTAAATATGAGACTAAGTATCTCATTCCACCCTGAAACCACTACCGACCCGAACCAACTAACCCGACATATCATAATATAGCTTAAGAACACAGAAGGAAGCAGAAATGGGGGAAATTAGGATATAACTCTCGAAATGACTGGTCGGGTCGTTATATCCTCCCCATATTAAACAAACTTTCATCCTCGAACGGGTCTAGAAACATACTTGGAGTCTAAAATAGGTGTGGATATCTGCTCTGCATATCCCACTCGGTCACCCAGGTGGCCTCATCCACAGGCTGACCTCTCCACTGCACCTTCACTGAAGCTATGTCCTTTGACCTCAACTTTCAAACTTGCCGATCCAAAATGGCCACCGGCTCAACATCATAAGTCATATCATCCTCCAACTGGACCGTGCTGAAGTCCAAAACATGGGACGGATCGCCAACATACTTCCGGAGCATGAAAACATGAAATACCGGATGCACACTCGACAAGATGGGTGGAAAGGCAAGCTTATAAGCCTCCTCCCCTATCCTCAAAGCACCTCAAAAGGCCCAATGAACTGGGGGCTCAACTTACCCCTCTTCGCAAACCTCATAACACCCTTCATGGGTGATACCTTCAGCAGAAGCTTCTCCCCAACCACAAAAGACACATCACTGACCTTCTTGTCAGCATAGCTCTTCTGCCTAGACTGCATCATGCGAAGCCGCTCCTGAATCAATCTCACCTTATCTAATACATCCTGGACCAAGTCTTTACCCAAGAGCCTAGCCTCACCCGGATCAAACCATCCTACCGAAGATATACACCTCCTCCCATATAAAGCCTCGTACAAAGCCATCTGAATACTCGAGTGATAGTTGTAATTGTATGCAAACTCCGCGAGGGACAGAAGTTGGCCCCATGAACCCCCAAAGTCAATGATAGAAGCGCGCAACATGCCCTCCATTATCTGAATAGTGCTCTCAGACTATCCGTCCGTTTGAGGGTGAAAAGTTGTGCTCAACTCAACCTGAGTACCCAACTCTCACTACACGGCCCCCCAAAACTGCGATGTGAACTGAGTACCTCTATCTGAGATGACGGAAACTGGGACACCATGCAGGCGAACAATCTCTTGAATATAAATCTCAGCCAACCGCTCTAAAGTATAAGTAGTACCAACTGGAATGAAGTGCTCGGACTTGGTCACCTAATCCACAATAACCCAAATGGCATCAAACTTCCTCGAAGTCCGTGGGAGCCCAACTTTCAAAGTCCATGGTGATCCGCTCCCACTTCCACTCCGGGATCTCTAATCTCTGAAGCAATCCACCCGGTCTATGATGCTCATACTTAACCTGTTGACTGTTGAGACACCGAGCTACAAACTCAACTATATCCTTCTTCATCCGCCTCCACCAATAGTGTTGTCTCAAATCCTGGTACATCTTCGCGGCACCCGGATGGATGGAATACCGCGAGCTGTGGGCCTCCTCAAGAATCAACCCTCGAAGCCCATCTACATTAGGCAGACATATTCGGCCCTACATCCTCAACACGCCGTCATAACCAATAGTCACATCCCTAGCATCACCTCACTTAACCCTGTCCTGAAGAACGAGCATGTGGGGGTCATCATATTGACACTCTCTGATATGCTCATAAAGAGAAGACCTGGAGACAACATAAGCCAATACCCAACTCAGCTCCGAAATATCCAATCTCACTAATTGGCCCGCTAAGGCCTGAACATCCAATGCCAGGGGTCTCTCTGCTGCCAGAAGATATGCTAAACTCCCCAAACTCTCCGCCCGATGACTCAAAGCATCGGCCACCACATTGGCCTTCCCCGGATAGTACAAAATAGTGATATCATAGTCCTTAAGAAGCTTTAACCATCTTCGCTGACGCAAATTAAGATCCTTCTGCTTAAACAGATGCTGCAGACTCCAGTGAGCAGTATAGATCTTACAATGAACCCCATACAAATAACGACGCCAAATCTTCAAGGCGTGAACAATGGTTGCTAACTCAAGATCACGGACATGATAATTCTTCTCATGGGTCTTCAACTGGCGCGAGGCATAGTCAATCACCCTATCCTCCTGCATCAGAACACATCCAATGCCTATCCTCGAGGCATCAAAATATACTGTGTAAGAACCTGAAGCCGATGGCAGAACTAACACTAGAGTTGTGGTTAAGGCAGTCTTGAGCTTCTAAAAGCTCTCCTCACACTCATCCTACCACCTGAATGGAACACCATTTTGGGTCAATTTGGTTAAGGGCGATGCAATAGATGAAAATCCCTCCACAAAGCGACGGTAATAACCCGCCAAACCAAGAAAGCTCCTAATCTCTGTGGCTGAGGACGGTCTAGGCCAACTCTGCACCGCCTCTATCTTCTTATGATCCACCTGAATACCCTCACTGGACACCACGTGCCCCAAGAATGCCACTGAACCGAGCCAAAACTCACATTTGGAGAACTTTGCATAAAGCTTCTCCTTCCGCAATCTCTGTGATACAACCCTCAAATGATGAGCATGCTCCTCCTGGATACGAGAGTACACCAGGATGTCATTAATGAATACAATAACGAATGAGTCCAAATAGGGTTTAAATACACTGTTCATCAAATGCATGAACACTGCTGGGGCATTGGTCAGCCCAAAAGACATCACCAAGAACTCATAATGGCCATATCGGGTCCTGAAAGCTGTCTTAAGAATATCTGAATCTCGAATCTTCAGTGGGTGATACCTGGATCTCAAATCAATCTTGGAGAACACCCTCACTCCCTGAAGCTGGTCAAATAAGTCATCAATACGAGGCAAAGGATACTTGTTCTTGACTATGACCTTGTTCAACTGCCTGTAATCAGCACATCCCCATGGAACCATCCTTCTTCTTCACAAATAGAACTGGTGCACCCCAAGGTGACACACTAGGCCGAATAAAACCCTTATCAAGGAGTTCCTAAAGTTGTTCTTTCAACTCCTTAAACTCCGCCGGTGACATACGATACAGTGGAATAGATATGGGCTGAGTGCCCTGCACCAAATCAATACCAAAGTCAATATCCCTATCGGGGGGCATGCCTGGCAGGTCTACAGGAAACACATCCGAAAAATCACGTACCGCCGGAACTGAATCAATTGTAGGAGTCTCTGCACTAATATCCCTCACAAAAGCCAAATAATATAGGCAACCCTTCTCAACCATACGCTGAGTCTTCAGATATGAAATCACCCTACTTGGTACATAATCTATAGAACTGCACCGCTCAACCCTCGAAAATCCCGGCATTTCCAACGTCACGATCTTAGCATGACAATCTAGAACAGCATGACATGGAGATAACCAATCCATACCCAATATCACACCAAAGTCAACGATACTGAGCAGCAAAAGGTCCACTCGGGTTTCCAGACCCCCAATAGTCACCACACATGACTGATATACGCGGTCCACAACAATAGTATCACCCATAGGATACATATGAATACGTGGAACCAGGGTCAAATAATACTGAGGCATCTCGGTTGCAGATTGAGACAATACATGTAATCACGGCATTCAAAGCAATAGCATCTAGTCTGGCTGGGAGTGCATTTGAAATGGGCCTGACCACCACCTGATCGACCTCCCTCTCTAGGGTGACCCTAGCTGACTGACCTCCTCCCCTAGCTGGCTGGGAGGGTGGTGAAGTAACTGGTGCTGAAGTCGATGGCTAACTCCTCTGCTGAGGCGGACCCCTATGACGACGAGGACACTACCTCCACATATTCCCAAGATCCCCACACTTAAAATAACCCCCCTGCTACTGGTGACGAGGACTGAAGAGAACCCCTAACACCGGGATAATTGGTAGAAGAACCTGGCATGGAGGAGCCCTGAACTGATGGAGCACGGGACGAACTCTAGGCTGGGAGGGCACTGAATGATGGGTGGGCCTGATGAGAAATGTGAGAACCATGTCCTGATGATGCACCACGGTGAACTGGGCGAGCTGACTAAGCATGCCTGAATGGATGGCATCTGTCGTGCTGGAATTGACCCCCATGAGGAGCACCACTAAATCCACCCTGTCCACGAGGCCTCTTGGCCTCCCTTTCAACCCTCTCCTGACCATGAACCATCTCAATCTGTCGAGAAATGTCGACAACCTCATCAAAAGTAGCACCAGACACTCTCTCTCTAGTCATAAGCAATCGAAGCTGGAAAGTGAGGCCATCTATAAACCTCCTGATCCTCTCTCTATCTGTGGCAACCAACCCGATAGCATGATGTGCTAGCTATGAGAATCGCAGCTCATATTGCGTCACAGACATATCACCCTGACGAAGCTGCTCAAACTGTCTGCGCAACTCCTCTCTACAGGACCGGGGTACAAACTTCTCTAGAAAGAGAACGGAGAACTGCTGCCAAGTAAGGGGTGTTGAGCCAACCGACCTACGCCTCTCGTAATCCTCCCACCAACTGAATACAACCCCTGAGAACTGGAAAGTAGTGAATGAGACCCCACTGGTCTCCAGAATAACTGCTGTCCGGAGCATCCTCTGACACTTATCAAAGAAACCCAGTGCATCCTCACCCTCAGCACCACTGAAAGATGGAGGCTAGAGTCTCCCAAACCTCTCCAATCTACGCTGCTCATCCTCAGGCATAATAGGAACTACATAGTCCTGAGCAGCTGCAACCGGCTGGGCTAGTGGTAGGGCTATGCATAATTTGGTAAATACCGCCCGTACCGAAATCGAATATTTTGGTATTTGGTATTCGATATTTTGGTATTCGGTATGGTATTTGGTTTAAGTTTTAAGAAAATATTGGTATTAGGTATGGTATTTTGTATTTTAAAATAAAATATCGAAATATATATTATATTACACAAGACACATATTACTAACTATAACATAAATATAAAAAATCTAAAATTTTACTTTTCTTTATTCACTAAGTTCATCAATTAACTCTAAGCAAGTAACAAGGCATTTCTAATTATCAAATTTATTTCTTTATGTGCAATTTTCTCTCTCTAGGTTGATATTTGCTGGTTTTGGATAAAATTTTTGTCAACAAACGTTTTTAGTTTTGTACTTTTGAGTACTTTAATTAAGAATATTACAGTCTATGACTGTATGCACTAGTTAGTATTCAAACCGAATAAACCGAAACTGAAAGGAGAAAAATCGAACCATACCAAATTTAATTAGGTACAATATTGGTATAGTATTTTAATAAATCGAATACCGAAAATACCGAACCGAAATGTTTAAATACCATACCGTACCGACCGACGAACACCCCTAGCTAGTGGTGCCCCCGGTGTCTGAAGTCCCTGAACAACCTGCTCCGGTGTGCGGGCGGCGGGAGTCTGAGTGCCTCCCCTGGCCGGAGAAGTAGCTGCAGTCATAGAAATAGAGACCGTTTGAGCAAGGCTAGTACATACTGATAAGATTTGAGCTAGGGCCTCCTGAAGGCCAGGAATCATAATAGGCACAGGGGGTGCCTGAGCTGGTCCCACTGGGGCATCTGCGATTGGGACCTGGTCTGGAGCAATTGGAGGGTCTACAGGTAGTGCCTCGGCTGTTGTGCGGGCTGCACCTTTACCTCTACCACGGCCTCGACCGCGGCCTCGGCCTCTCGCAGGCCTGGCTGGTGGCACTGGTGCCTGGTCACCCTGTCCGGTAGTGCGAGTTCTTACCATCTGTGAGAGAATGAAACAATAGAAGTTTAGCTACCAGAATCAATGGAATCGCACGATAAGAATTCAAGAATGTGAGGCTTTTCCGAAGGGTTCTGCAGCCTCTCGAAGATAAATACGGATGTCTCCGTACCGATCTGCAAGACTCTACTAAACCTGCTCATGACCCGTGAGACCTATGTAACCTAGGCTCTGATACCAACTTGTCACGACCCAAAACTAACCTGTCGTGATGGTGCCTATCGTGGTACTAGGCCAGCTGACACATTATCAAAAACACATTGATATTTCATTATTAAGAGATAATGCAAAGTTATTCGTTATAAAACCTTCATAAAGAAGTTCAAATCAAAACAAAAGTGTGAAAAAGAAAGCCCAACATCAGGGTGTCACTAGTCATGAGCAACTACTACAACTGTCTGACAATATCAAGACTAACATAGTCTGGAGAATAACCAAATACAACTAAGGGAAGATAAAGAGGGAGAAAAGCAGGGTTGCGATCGCCAGGAAGCTACCTTGCTAACTCCGATGGATCTGTGAGCAACCGCTACCATGTGCAGAAACGCCTAGATCTGCACACAAGGTGCGGGGAGTAACGTGAGTACGCCAACTCAATAAGTAACAACAGTAAATAAAGACTAAGAAGTAGTGACGGGCAAATTCAAGTACAGTTCATATAACAAAAACTTAGTAAAATCCAGCATGCTTGAAAACAAGAGTTTGAGTCAAATCAACTCGTTTAAATCCAGTTTCAACAAAAATCATTTAAAAACATCTTTCAATAGTTTTAGGACAAAGGCCCAATGCAAACGTGAGCAAAAATGATGAAATCATATACTGCCCCTCGGGCAAACATCACTCATATATAGCCCCTCGATCAAACATAACTCATGTGCAGCCCCTCGGGCAAACCTCACAATCACTTATACCTCACAGTCACTCATGCCTCCTAATTTCTCAGCACTCGGAACTCACACTCAGTAGGTACCTGCGCTCATTGGGGGTGTGTACAAACTCCGGAGGGGCTCCTTCAGCCCAAGCTCTATATCGAGCCAATCATGGCATAAATCAATGAGGCCCTCGGCCTATATCAAACTTGTTCTGGCGTGCAGCCCGATCCCATAAATATTCTCACAAATCAGGCCCTCGGCCTCACTCAGTCATAAACCTCTCCAGCCTCTCGGACTCTCAGGAAAAAAAACAAAGTATTCAGCCCAAACAACATTTATGTGATGCATCAAAATAGAGTAATAGAGACTGAGTTATGCAGTAAGTATGTATAAGCATGACTGAGTATAGATTTTCAATCGAAAACAATGAGAGGACAGCAAGATAATACCTCTAAGGGTCCAACCAATACTGGCATAAGGCCTAAATATGGCATCCAGTTTGATTTGCATAAATTCTTTTTAAAACACAGATGAAGTATACAGTTTCAACAAAATATTCAACTTTATAGTTGATACGGGACGGACCAAGTCACAATCTCCAACGGTGCACGCCCACACGCTCGTCACCTAGCATGTGTGTCACCTCCATAAAATCACATGACATAAAAATTCGGGGTTTCATACCCTCAGGACTAGATTTACAATCGTTACTTACCTCAAACCGATCACGTCTCTACTATACGATGCTCTTGCCCCTCGAGTCGGCCTCCAAATAGTTCGAATCTATTCACAACCAATACACTACCATCAATATACGCTAAAGGAATGAATTTCCATGAGAAAAACTACCAAAAATATACCCAAAACCCAAAATCGGCTCAAACCCGGCCCCCGGGCCCACAGAAGTTACAAAACTTGAAGTTCCATTCACTCACGAGTCCATACATATAAAATTTATCAAAATCCGACATCATTTGGCCCCTCAAATCCTCACATCAAACTCTCCAAAATCCCAGCCCCTAACCCCTCATTTTCACCCCTAATTTCCCCTAATTAGATGATAATACAATGGGAAAACACCATAGATAGGAGTATTAGAGCTCAAGCAACTTACCTCACTGAAAACCCTTGAATCTCCCTTCAAAATGCACTCTAAAAGCTCCAAAAACCGACTTGAAAATGGTGGAAATGAACCAAAATTCGCGAAGTCTCCTTTTTATACTTTCTGCCCAGGGCTTTCGCACCTGCAGCTAATTATGTGCACCTGCGATGCTGCATCTACGCAAAAACATCCGGTTGAATTTTCCAACTTAAGCTTCTAAATAGGAGACTAAGTGTCTCATTGCACCCTAAAACCACTATGGTCCCGAACCAACTAATCCGACATATCATAATATAGCTGAAGAACACAGAGAAAAGCAGAAATGAGAAAAACGTGGCTATAACTCTCGAAACGATCTATCGGATCGTTACATAAAGGAGTACTCGTGTTTGTATAGGAGAAGGAAATAAAAGTAGGGGTCACAGCTACCCATTTCCTTTTCATAATTTGTATAGGAATGGATTGATGAATTGTTTCCTACATTTAGTGGGAGAGTTTGCAACATGCCGCATGTTCTTTTGTAACGCCAATTTCTCCATTACATTACTAATCTCGTGGTGTTCTAAGCTAGCTTGCACACCGAATAATTTCACTGAGTTTATCTTTACTTTTGTAATTTTGATTTTCTAAAATATGTTTATGTGCTTCTAATTTTAAATTTATATATATATATATATATATATATATGTGTGTGTGTGTGTGTAATGGAGTTTGCTATGAAATGAGGAATTTTCAAGTGTAAAAGACCGAAAGAGATACTCTCCTTTATTTAAGGCATCTTGCCCATGGCTTTATTTTGTGTGTACCAATTAAACATTCTCATTATCTTATATGTTGTGTCTCGTAGATTCTGATTTTTCTGGACCATTTCCACATATTAAATACTAACTAAAGAGTTACTATTTTTGTTCCACTTTATTTCCTTTTTAGTCTATTTTAAAATTTATGAATTCTTTTTAAATTTAGAAACAATCTAACTTAAACTTCCTATTATATCTATAATGAACGACTTTTGGAGCCACATAAATACTTGACATGTTTAAAACAACAAGTTTCAAAGAATTACATCCATACAAATATCATGGCTTGTCTGGGATAAATCATATGTTTAAACTTTGTATCCAATCAAATAGATTTACATTAATTGGAACGGAAGGAACAATTGTTTTCCGTATGGCACTGGTTTTGCCTATTGAACTGATTTTAAACATAGTGCTTCTGAAAATATACCCAAGCTCATTATATGTTTCAAAAATAAAACAAAAACCAGACATTCGCATCTAATACAAACGTCAAACCTAACAATACAACAAAAAATGGGGCATAGGGAACATGGTATCAATAAATTTAAGTAGTACCTTACAAATATGATGTATTTTTGTCTGAAAATATAAAATTCTACTGCATAAATAAAAGACTAGGCTTATTATGGATAATTAACAATTGAACATGGTTAACTATATACATATATATATATATATATATATACTGTTCTTGGACATGGCAAGATAATGGAGATGGATTATCTCACAGGAGAAAGGATGAAAAAGGACTATAGTAAGGGGATCTTAATACGCCAACCAATCTCCGAGTGTAAGGTAATGGTAGTTTGAGGTCCAAGATTATTTTACCTTTGGTCACACTTGTGTTAATGCTAATAAAGTAGCAGCCTGTACCTGCACGGATCACAGGAAGTTCCATACGTCGTTGTAGGGCGTCATAGTTGTTAGTTATGAAAGAAAACCATGGCTTACACACAGCGCCGAAGCATATGCAATCGGAGATGGAAGACAACTTTTGAAAAATCAAGTCTAGTGCAAAATCCGGAAGACTTGCCCAATCTCTTGATCTCAACTTTGTATTCATGTGTGCGGTTTATTTTTATTTATTTTTTTAAAAAAAGCAAAAGGAAAAGAAGAGATATAGTGGGTAAATTATAGAGATTTGTGCTAAAATATGATATAATTGAGAATAAACATTATTCTCCAAGAAAAGTGGCTGCTAACTTTTTGGAAAAGGAATTAAGGTACATAGTACATACATACAATTTCTTTCCTTCTATAAGACATTCCTTTGTTAATCGGACTACTCCTAACCGCCTAAGGTATAAACATTTGTACTTTAAAATTTCACACAAATGCAACCTTAGTTTTAGTGGCGATCTCTTTTCTTTGCTGTATTTTGACACGGTATGACAATATTATATACTTATATAATTAGTAGAAAAAAGCTCAAGTTGTAGTTATTGGTACAGATAGCTTATAAATGTATATTACATTAATAATGTGTATATCAAATATTATATTACACACAATTTATTTTCCTTCTTTGTGTATATTAAAATTTATTTTCCTTTGTCGTATATCTAAATTGTGAAATTATTAATATAATTATTTAATTTATTGTAGTTTCTATATCAATGTGTATTTTTGTATATCTCTGTGTTTATCACGTATATCAAAATTTACTCTCACAATTACTTTTTATTATTTTATATTTTAAAATTTGCTCTAAACTTGTTATACACTGATATAGCAAAATAACCAGAAAAAAAATGTAAAGAGATTTTGGAAAATTTTCGGAAACTTTTGAAAGAAAATAAAACCTAATTTCGAGGAAGATGGTTGCAATTCTTAAGAGAGAGATCTAAATATTTTTGGCTTTTTAAAAAACAAAGGTAATTCTAATTCTGCTTTTAGTACCGGAGAAATGGTAGTCAAGGCTCATGGTTTGGGGATTTGGTGAAAACTTAGATTTTAGGTAGCGTTTGACCATAGATTCTCAAATTTATTTTGAGAAATTAATTTTGGGTGAAATTTGGCTTGAAAATGAAAATGTATTTGGATATACGTTTTCAAAATATATTTTCCAAATTTATTTTGGAAAAACATGTGTATTATGAGGGATTTGGACCAAAACTAGCTATTGAGGTGATTTTGGGATTTGGGATTTGCTAAAATATAAGCAAAATTTATGGCCAAACATGTGTTTGTCAAATAAAACTCAAGTTTATTTTGACAAAATATATGGGCCAAACGGGTCCTTGCTTGGTAAGATGTATAAGAATGTACTAATTAGGTGTATTAGTAATGTTGGGATTAGTAATGCGGGGATTAGTTCTTATCGATTATTTGATTTAATGTATTAAAAATAACATGCATTACTTAATTTCGTTTAAAAAATATTCGCTTACAAAATTACCCTCCACATGCATTTGAAAGGATTTGGAAAAGGTTTTGACAGAGTAGTTCTATCTTTATACATGCTTATCCATATATTAAAGACTACGGTATTATTAATACTATAGTTTGCTAGTACAAAAATAGTACTGAATATGGTGCATTATATAGGTTGAAAAACACTTCTAAACAAGGGATTAATTATAATATCAAAGCTAATACATATATTATTTTCCCTAATACATCCTACCAAATGACCCCAAATATGTTACGTGACCGCTAAAAGTTCTTTATTCTCATCGTGTATAAAAGCTAAAACTCCATCAGATGCATTTGTATACTTAGGAAAAAGGTATATTTCCAAGTGTTTCACTAAAAATAAAACCAATTATACGATGGTATAATTTTGTGTGGGAGTACAAAATCCAATTGCGTTAGTGCCAAAAGAACTAAGGCAAATTATTCCATTCGGTAACATTCTCAAGAATAGTCAAGGATATCAAAATTAGGAGCATACTTAACTATTCAAACTTATTATTTACCCTTAAAATCAGATAATAATTAAACATAGAAGTGATTTTAAGAATGTGTGATTTCATCTAGCACAAATTGATAAATAGGATGGTTAATGCTAGAAATTAACAGTAAAATAAAGCAAACCAGTTGTAACGACCTGACCGGTCGTTTTTCTTTCTAGAACCCCGTGCCCCTAAATAAGATTTCCTGTATTTGCTTGTATTGATTTATGACTTACGGGGATGGTTGGTTCGGGAATTGAAAGAGTTTGGGTTGGAATTGGAACACTTAGTTCCTTAAGGTTGGCCTTAAAGGTCAAGTTTGACTTCGGTCAATATTTTTAGTAAATAACCTCGGAATCGGGATTTGCAGGTTCCAATAGGTTCGTATGATGATTTCCAACTTGGGCATATGTTCGGAACGGTTTTGGATGATCCGGGGACGTTTTGACGCCAAATAGTGGGATATGATTCTTGAAGTTCAAAAATTAAGGTTTGGGACGTGTTTTAGTGTTGTAGAGGTCCGAACGGAATTCCGAGATCGGGAATAGTTCCGTAGTGTATTTATGACTTGCTCGCAAAATTGGTATCATTCCGAGTAGTATAAGTACGTTTCGGCGTGTTGGCATTGAATTCAAGAACTTAAAATTCATAAGTTGAATCTAGTTGGTTTTGGGGTATGATTCTTAGATTTGATGTTGTTTCGGGCGTTCCGAAGGTTCGAGCAAGTCCTTTTTATGATTTAGAACTTGTTGGTATATTCGAATGGGGCCTCGGGGGCCCCGGATGTCATTCGGACGTCGCGCGAGGTGAGTCCCATCTCAAAGAGAGCTGCTGGTGCACCAGATCTGGTGCGACCGCACCTGCGATTGGCCAGCCGCAGATGCGGTCGAAGCCTTGCAGATGCGGCCATCGAAGGGGTGACCAGGATCCGCAGATGCGGTGCTTTCTTCGCAGAAGTGGAGCCACAAGTGCAGGACTCCTTCCGCAGGTGCGATCCATGCCAGCCCCTCCCCTTTCCGCAGATGCGAACCTTGTTCCGCAGAAGCGAGACTGCAGGTGCGGTCCACTCGTCGTAGATGCGAAATCACTAAAAGCAGTGAGGTCGTTTTAAACCGAGACTTAGGCACATTTGAGGGCATTTATCACAACCTTGGGTGATTTAGGAGCTCCCAAAGAAGAGATTTCGGCTTAGCACCTTAAGGTAATGTATTTTCTACTTAATGTGAGTTTATTACTTAGTTTTCGGGTAGATTAACACACAAAGATTAGTGAAAATTATGGGTTTAGGGAGGGTTTTGATAAAAATAGGATTTACCCACGAACGTTGTGATGGAATCTAGTAAAAATCATATATTATTGATCCTTAGGTCATGGGTAACAACTTTCTTTAAGAATTTCCGAAATCCGAGCATGTGGGCTCCGGGGTGAATTTTAGGAACCTTACAAATTGGCTTGGGCAATCACTTAAATGGTAGAATTATGAACTTTCGAGCATATATTGACTTGTTTATGTAATGTTTGGCTAATTTCGAGTTGTTGGGCGTCAAATTTGGAGGTTTGAGCGCATTCTTGAATCGGGAAGTAGGCTTGATACAAGGTAAGTCTCCCTTCTAACCTTGTAAGAGAGAATTGTCTCCATAGGTGAAATAAATTATTTTGTGCTACTATTTGTGGGGGGCTACGTACGCACGAGGTGATGAAGGTCCGTGTGTAGCTACTATTGTACTTAAGTCCGGGTAGTGTAGGACCTGAAAGCATGCTATACTTGGATTATGTGTAACTTTATTGACACTTTAAACTGCTTAAGTCACATCAAATTGGTAAATGAATTTCTAAATAAGTGAAACTTCGTTTTCTTTTATGAACCGTGATAAGGGAATTGCCTTCCCATTGGATAAGTGTTTCCTAATAAAGCATGGATTAACTATGTGAATGTGTGTATCTGTGAGTACCTGCAAAGCATGTATGATTCGCGAGCGGGGTAACTCTATTATTTATAATTTACCGTGTCGCACGTATGATTCACGAACGGGGTAATAGATGCATCTATGGTTCGCGTCGTTCGACCCTCCGGCAGTGCACGTTTACTTTTCTGTTGGATCGGGCCGTACGTCCTCGGCATACTATGCGCATGTTAATTGCTTGGTACTTTCCTGTGATTGTTAAACCGTTAAAAAGGTCCTAGAAGGATAAATTAGTAATCTATTATATAGGAGTTGACACATAAATGTACCTGTGGAAAGATTGTCGTTTCTTGCCCTTACTGATATTTATATTTGCTATTCATGCTTAGACTTATATTTTAAATAAATTGTTTGGGGCCTAGTAAGTGTCAAGTCGACCTCTCGTCACTACCTCTTCGAGATTAGATTGGATACTTACTGGTTACATAATGTTTATGTACTCATGCTACGCTTCTGTACTTAATTGTACAGGTTCTGAGGCGGGTACATCTGGTTATCAGTCTGGAGCACGTTCTTGACTCCTCAAGATCAGAGATCAACGGTGAGCTTTTCTCTAGATACAGTTCAGCAGCACGTGGGAGTCTTTTCCTTTTGTTATCCTTTCTATATCCTCCCAGACAGTAGGATAGGTGTATTTGTTTGATTCCCCTCTACTACATGCATGTATACTTGTGACACCAGTTCCTGGCACACACATTGGTAGACTATTCTTTTGGAATGTAATTATTCAAATTTAACTTCTTGATCATTTCAAGTAAATTGACTTCGATATTTATCATTTTTCTCATGCTTGTGAAAAAAATTGAGTATTGTTGATAAAGTTTTTATAAAAAAATAATGGAACTCACTAGACTAATTGTGTTGGCTTGCCTAACATTGGCGTTGGGCGCCATCGCGACCTAGAATTAGAATTTGGGTCGTGACAACATGGTCTCAAAGCTCTAGGTTCACGTAGGTCTCACGAGTAGGGGGCAAACCTAATAGAGTCTTGAGGATCAGTTCGGAGACGTCTGTATTTATCTTCGGGAGGCTATAGGGTGTTAGGAAATCTCTCTTTATTCATATTCTGTCGTGAAGTTGATAGTATACTAAATCCCACTCTTGTATTCTCTCACTAATGGTGAGGACACGCACAACCGATGTTCCAGACCCGGGAGGGGCCGCTCCCCCCGTTGCTAGAGGCTGAGGTAGAGACCAGGGGAGGGAACTGACCTGAGGTAGGGGACGAGGGCGTCCTAGAGCTACCCCAGTTGCACCACCAGCGTATCCAGCAGAGGATCCCGTCTTTGAGAAGCAGGGCGAGGTGCCCGTAGCAGATTCTTCCCCGGTGGATTTCATGACAGTGCCGGGCTTTCAGAAGGTCATGGGCCGTATGATGCGGTTCATGGACACTATGACCCAGGCTGGTTTATTTCCAGCGGGCCCGGCCACTTCTCAAGCGAGAGGGGGAGCACAGACCCCTACTGCCCAGGCCCTAGGGCATACAGCTGCGGTTTATCAGACTCCGGGTACCCTACCAGTGGGCGGAGCCTAGTTAGTTGCAGCAGTAGCACCTGAGCCCCGACCAGCTGCAGACGGTGATCCGCAGAAGTTATTGGACAGATGGACTAGACTTCACCCTCCTGTCTTCGGGGGCGAGCGTCATGAGGATGCTCAGGATTTTATTGATAGGTGCAGGGACAGACTGCACAACATGAGGATACCGGGGTCTCATGGGGTTGACTTCACCACTTTCCAGCTAAAGGGCAGGGCCCGTAGATAGTGGAAGTCTTATGTTCTCGGCAGGACAGCGGATTCTCCTCCCATCACCTGGGGACAGTTCACTCAATTATTCCTGGACCGGTATATCTCGCCCTATGAGAGGGAAGAGCTGAGGTACCAGTTCTAGCAGCTTGAGTAAGGTCATATGTCAGTGACCGACTACGAGGTGAGGTTTTATGAACTGTCTCATCGCGCACTTATGATACTTCCCACCGACGTAGAGAGAGTGCAAAGATTTGTAGTAGGGTTGCACTCTGGTATTAGGTCCAGCATGGCCCGAGATATGGAGATGGGGAGTCCTTATCAGTTAGTAGTGGAGATCGCCCACAGGATTGAGGGCTATCGCCTGAGGGGTAGAGAGCAGGGACATCAAGATAAGAGGGCTCGCTTTTCTGGAGATTTTAGAGGTGCTCCGGCTATGGGCAGAGGTCAGTTTGGTAGGGGCCAGCCCAGCAGGTCCCCATATTCAGTACCACCACCACCTCCTCGAGGCGCTTCCGTGAGGCCTTATTTCAGTGCCATGCCGGAGAGTTCTTATCGTTCCCCAGCTATTCGCGGTTCCTCCGGCGGGTATTTCGGCCACCAGGGCGATTCTTCATGGCAGCAGTCTATGGTGCCGAGAGGTTGTTATGAGTACGGAGATCCAGGTCACATCAAGAGGACTTGTCCCAGACTTCGGGGCAAGGCAGTGCAGCAGAGCCATCAACTTATGATTTCAGCACCAACAGTCTGGCCACATAGAGGTGGAGGACAGGTGGGTAGGGGTCGTACTAGAGGTGGAGGCCAGATACTGGGGAGCTCAGCCAGCTGCTATTCAGTCGAGTGGGGGCCACAGGTTCTATGCTTTTCCGGCCAGACCAGATGCATTGGCCTCAAACGCCGTTATCACAGGTATCATCTCCATCAGTGGTAGGGTGACTTCACTATTATTTGATCCAAGGTCTACCTATTCATATGTATCATCCCTATTTTCTCATTTCTTGGATGTTCCTCGTGAGTCTTTGGGTACTCCCATTTATGTGTCCACTTCTGTGGGCGATTTTGTGGTTTTGGACCGGATCTATCGGTCCTTTGTGGTCACATTCTGTGCGTTCGAGACTAGGGCAGACCTCTTGTTACTTGATATGACCGACTTTGAGGTCATCCTGGGCATGGATTGGTTATCTCCGTACCATGCCATCTTAGATTGCCATGCCAAGACTGTTACATTAGCCATGACTGAGTTTCCGAGATTGGAGTGGAGAGGTTCCTCAGTTAGTGCATCCAGTCGGGTTATTTCTTTTCTGAGGGCTCGACATATGGTTGAGAAAGGTTGCTTGGCTTATCTTTCTTATGTACGGGACACCACCACAGAGTCTCCAATGATTGATTCAATACCAGTGGTTCGGGAATTTATCGATGTGTTTCCTTCAGACCTTCCAGGCATGCCACCAGACCGTGATATTGATTTTTGCATTGACTTAGCTCCAGGCACCCGGCCTATATCTATTCTTCCATACCGTATGGATCCAAAGGAATTGAAGGAAAAGCTTGAGGAATTACAAGCTAAGGGGTTCATCAAACCGAGTGTGTCGCCTTGGGGTGCTCCAGTATTATTTGTGAAAAAGAAGGATGGGACTATGCGGATGTGTATTGACTACCCCCAGTTGAACAAGGTTACCATCAAGAACAAGTACCCTTTGTCTCGCATCGATGATTTGTTTGACCAGTTGCAGTGTGCTAGGGTGTTTTCTAAGATCGACCTAAGATTAGGGTATCATCAGTTGAGGATTCGGGACTCAGATGTTCCGAAGACTGCCTTCCGCACTAGATATGGTCATTATGAGTTCCTAGTGATGTCATTTGGCTTGACTAACTCCCCAGCAACGTTTACGGACTTGATGAAGCGGGTGTTCAGGCCTTATATTGATTCCCTTTTCATTGTATTCATTGATGACATCTTGATCTACTCACGTAGCCTGGGGGAGCACGAGCAGCATTTGAGAGTAGTGCTCCAGACCTTGCGGGAACAAAAGTTTATGCTAAGTTCTCCAAGTGTGAGTTTTGGTTAGATTCGGTAGAATTCTTGGGACATGTGGTGTCTGCAGAGGGTATCAAGGTGGATCCTAAGAAGATTAAGGCAGTTCAGAGTTGGTCACGCCCTACTTTAGCAACCGAGATCCGGAGTTTCTTGGGGTTGGCAGGTTATTATCGTTGGTTTGTGGAGGGCTTTTCATACATTGCAGCCCCTATGACTAGGTTGACCCAGAAGGGTGCCCCGTTCCGATGGTACGACGAGTGCAAGGCGAGCTTTCAGAAGCTCAAGACATCTTTGACCACAACACTAGTTCTAGTGTTGCCTTCTGGTTCAGAGATGTATACAGTTTATTGTGATGCTTCACGCGTTGGCTTAGGATGTGTATTGATGTAGGAGGGATGAGTTATTGTATATGCTTCACGTCAGTTGAAGATTCATGAGAAGAAATACCCTGTGCACGATTTGGAGTTGGCAGTGATTGTTCATGCTCTTAAGATTTGGAGGCATTACTTGTATGGAGTGTCTTGTGAGGTTTATACAGACCACCGCAGCTTACAACACATGTTCAAGCAAAGGGACCTTAATTTGAGGCAGCGTAGATGGCTTGAGTTACTGAAGGATTATGAAATCACCATTTTTTATCATCCCGGCAAGGCGAATGTGGTTGCAGACGCCTTAAGCAGGAAGGCGGAGAGTATGGGTAGCCTGGCATCCATTTCAGCGGAGGAGAGGCCACTAGCCCTAGACATTCAGTCCTTGGCTAATAGATTTTTTAGGCTGGACATTTCAGAGCCCAGCCGAGTTTTTGCGTGTGTTGTTGCTCAGTCTTCATTATTGGGGCAGATTAAGGCTCGGTAGTTCGATGATCCGCACTTGGCAGTTCTTAGAGAGACGGTACTACAGGGTAGTACCAAGGAGGTTTCTATTGGAGAGGATGGTGTCCTGCGACTTCAGGGTCGCCTATTTGTTCCTAATGTTGATGGCCTGAGGGAGAGGATTCTATAGGAGGCACACAGTTCACAGTATTCTATTCATCCAGGTGCTATGAAGATGTATCGTGACCTGAGGCAGCACTACTGGTGGCGGCGTATGAAGAAAGACATAGTGGAGTATGTGGCTAGATGTCTAAATTGCCAGCAGGTTAAGTATGAGCACCAAAGGCCAAGAGGCCTACTCCAGTAGATGCCTATACCTGAGTGGAAATGGGAGCGCATCACTATGGACTTTGTAGTTGGGTTGCCACGGACCTTGAGGAAGTTTGATGCGGCTTGGGTTATTGTAGACAGGTTGACCAAGTCAGCACACTTCATTCCAATAGCTACTACTTATACTTCAGAGAGGTTGGCTCAGATCTACATTCGGGAGATAGTCCGGTTGCACGGTGTTCCTGTGTCCATCATATCAGATAGAGGTCCTCAGTTCACCTTGCATTTCTGGAGAGCTGTACAGAGTGAGTTGGGCACCCGTGTAGAGCTCAGCACAGCATTTCATCCTCAGACCAACGGGCAGTCGGAGCGGATAGTTCAGATATTGGAGGACATGCTCAGGGCATGTGTGATTGACTTTGGAGGGCGGTGGGATCAGTCCTCGCCCTTGGCCGAGTTTGCGTACAACAACTATCAGTCCAGCATTGAGATGGACCCATTTGAGGCTCTATATGGTCGGCGATTCCATTCTCCCATCGGGTGGTTTGAGCCTGGCGAGGCTAAGCTATATGGAACTGACTTGGTAAAGGATGCCTTGGAAAGGGTAAAGTTGATTCAGGAGAGGCTTCGCACGGCACAGTCCAGACAGAAGAGTTACGCGGATCAGAAGGCGTGTGATGTGTCATTCATGGTCAGTGAGAAGATTCTCTTGAAAGTCTCGCCGATGAAGGGTATAATGAGGTTGGGGAAGAAGGGAAAGTTTAGCCCAAGGTTTATAGGCCCATTCGAGGTGTTGAGGCGAGTTGGGGAGGTTGCTTATGATATTTCTCTACCTCTCGTCTTATTAGGTGTTCATCCAATTTTTCATGTATCTATGCTCCGGAGGTACCACGCGCGACCTGTCACATGTATTAGACTTCAACACCATTCAGCTAGACGAGAGGTTGGGCTACGAGGAGGAGCTAGTTGTTGTTATTGATAGGCAGGAGCTCCAGTTGAGGTCTAAGAGGGTTTCTCCCGTGAGGGTCCAGTGGAGGGGCCAACCAGTCTAGGAGGCGACTTCGGAGTCCGTGGAGGACATGCGGAGCAGATATCCACACCTATTCAGTACTCCAAACATGATTCTACGCTCGTTCGAGGACGAACGTTTGTTTAAGAGGTGGAGAATATAACAATCTGACTGGTCGTTTTACTTTCTAGAACCTTGTGCCCCTAAATACAACTTCCTATATTTTCTTTTATTGATTTATGACTTACGGGGATGGTTGGTTCGGGAATTGGAAGAGTTTGGGTTGCAATTGGAACACTTAGTTCCTTAAGGTTGCCCTTAAAGGCCAAGTTTGACTTCGGTCAACATTTTTAGTAAACGACCTCAGAATCGGGATTTGAAGGTTCCAATAGGTTCATATGATGATTTCGGACTTGGGCGTATGTTCGGAACGGGTTTTGGATGACCCGGGGGCGCTCTGGCGCCAAATAGTGGGATATGATTCTTGAAGTTCAAAAATTGATGTTGAGAACGTGTTTTAATGTTATAGAGGTCCGAACGGAATTCCGAGACCGGGAATAGTTCCGTAGTGTCATTAATAAATTGCTCGATAAATTTGGTGTCATTCCGAGTAGTATAAGTACGTTTCGTCATTTTGGAAGTGAATTCAAGAACTTAAAGTTCATAAGTTGAATCTAGTTGGTTTTGGGGTGTGATTCTTAGATTTGATGTTGTTACGGGCGTTCCGGAGGTTTGAGAAAGTCTGTTTTATGATTTAGAACTTGTTGGTATATTCGAATGGGGCCTCGGGGGCCCCGGATGTCATTCGGACGTCGCGCGAGGCGAGTCCCAGCTCAAAGAGAGCTGCAGGTGCACCAGATCTTATGCGACCGCACCTGCGATTGGCCAGCCGCAGGTACGAGACCGCAGATGCGGTCGAATCCTCGCAGATGCGGCCTTCGAGGGGGTGCCCAGGATCTGCAGATGCGGTCCCTTCTTCCCAGAAGCGGAGCCGCAAGTGCGGGACCCCTTCCGCAGGTGCAATCCAATCCAGCCCCTCCCCTTTCCGCAGATGCGGACCTAGATCCGCAGAAGCGAGACCGCAAGTGCGGTCCACTCGCCGCAGGTGCGAAATCACTGAACGCAGTGAGGTCATTTTAAACCGAGACTTAGGCATATTTGAGGGCATTTATCACACCCTTGGGCGATTTAGGAGCTCCCAAAGCAGAGATTTCGACTTAGCACCTTGAGGTAATGTATTTTCTACTTAATGTGAGTTTATTACTTAGTTTTCGGGTAGATTAACACACAAAGATTAGTGAAAATTATGGGTTTAGGGCAAAACCTAGGGTTTTGATAAAAATAGGATTTACCCACGAACTTTGTGCTGGAATCTAGTAAAAATCATATATTATTGATCCTTAGTTGATGGGTAACAACTTTCTTTAAGAATTTCCGAAATCCGAGCATGTGGGCCCGGGGGTGAATTTTAGGAATCTTACAAATTGGCTTGGTTAATCACTTAAATGGTATAATTATGAACTTTAGAGCATATGTAATGTTTGGCTAGTGTCGAGTTGTTGGGCGTCAAATTTGGAGGTTTGAGCGCATTCTTGAATCGGGAAGTAGGCTTGATATGAGGTAAGTCTCACTTCTAACCTTGTAAGAGGGAATTGTCCTCATAGGTGAAATAAATTATTATGTGCTACTATTTGTGGGGGAGCTACGTACGCACGAGGTGACAAGGGTCCGTGCGTAGCTACTATTGTACTTAAGTCCGGGTAGTATAGGACTCAAAAGCATGATATACTTGGATTATGTGTAACTTTATTGACACTTTAAACTTCTTAAGTCACATCAAATTGGTAAATGAATTTATAAATAAGTGAAACTTTGTTTTCTTTTATGAACCGTGATAAGGGAATTGACTTCCCCTCGGATAAGTGTTTCCTGATAAAGCATGGATTAACTGAGTGAATGTGTGTATCTGTGACTACCTGCATTGCATGTATGATTCGCGAGCGGAGTAACTCTATTATTTATAATTTACCGCGTCACACGTATGATTCACGAGCAGGGTAACATATGCATCTATGGTTTGCGTCGTTCGACCCTCTGGCGGTGCACATTTAGTTTTCTGTTGGATCGGGTCGTACGTCCTCGGCATACTGTCACACCTCTTTTTTCCTACACAGGGTTGGATACGTGAGTTTTCTTTTTCAATTTAAGTGACATTATTCGGATTTGGGATTTATTTATTAGTTTCAGAGTCGCCACCCGGATTTTTTACAGTGTCCCGGGACACCATTTATTTATTGCAATCCCAAACCGAGGAAGTTTAGACTCTGTTTTAAATGTCTGCGACCAGAAATCCGAGTAAGGAATTCTGTTAACCCGAGAGAAGGTGTTAGGCATTCCCGAATTCTGTGGTTCTAGCACGGTCGCTTAACTATTATTATTTGGCCTAAATCGTCTGTTTATTTACATATTTTTGCCTANATAGCTTTGGTATAATATTTGATTTTTTTTTTTTAATCAAAATTTCGAACTAAAGGTATTCATTCTACCTAGAAGATCTCCTAAAACGATATTCATTGCTCTAAAAGAACATCTCATAGGCTATGGCCTCATCTAGCCCCGTTTTATCACATCAGGCCATCCTAAGTCAGCTCTCCTTGTGATAGGACTACTAGTTCTGAAAAGAATTTGTTTTTATCCCATGATGGCAAACATGGGAATCAGAATATCCCTTGTTCGTTCAAATATATATATACTTATGAAATTCAGATATCTAAATATGTTACTTGTTAAGTCTGATACTAATGGGCAAGCTGGAATCACTCTATTCTTTCCAGAATTTTATGATTTCTAACACAGACCCTGCCACATGCGGTTTTATTAATTTTTGAACCAGTAATCCTTACCAATTCTAAACAAACTAATCTCATGCATCTAAAGTATTAGAGTTCACGCATATGTATACATTGATTTTTTGCAAATTTATGAGATACAGGATAAACTGAAGATAATCTACTGATTCGTGTTGAAACTCCACTGAATTTGAGATAACCATTTTTTCCAAAAAATAAATCCAAAATGGGATGTTTATATAGATTTTTCATACGTTCTTTTGTCTAATATCATGGCAGAAAAGACAAAAATGTAAACTCGAAATTTCAGGAACATGAATAAAACA
>ML372298.1:2201-56464 GCA_005239525.1 Nicotiana knightiana
GATTTCAGAGTATATATATATATATATATATATATATATCGCACCTCAGTTGTGCTTAAGTTTGTAGCATGTGGCTTTATCAGTCTCCCCAGGGTGGTATTATGCACCTAGCGTGCTTGTGACCGATATTCGGTAATGTGTAATAGTGGGCAATTCAGCTCCGTGTATATTTTCCTTATGTGAGTTTTATGGTGGGATCGGGTGGCACACTGCCACAGGTATGTTATTTGGATTAGGTTGCACGCCGCAACAGTATGATGATGAGTAAGATTCCTATATTTATTTTTCTTATGTTTTACTTTCTATTTTCTGAGAAGAGTTCATAATAAGATGTGTGAGTCGAGTAGTCTTTTCCTGAGTCATTTCTTTAGGTATCATGTTCGAGTTATGTCCTATTGGCGCGTTGTGGTGTCATGTGAGACTGTTGGTTATGTTTGGGGTGATCTGTTGTCCGAGCAGTTCATACTAGGTGAGACGACATTATTGGATCAGGGATCAAGTGTGATATGATCATGTGAAATACATTAAAGAACAAATACCATTGTTCGGTTCATAATGAGGTGATGATTCTAGTAAAGATGAGATATTTAATGATTTGCTAACTCTGCAGTTGGTTATGAATTTCTACCCGTCTCCTCCGTTGTAGTGGTATCGCCAGCATTATAGCAGGATGTAGGTATATGTCATAAGGTGACTTGGGAGCATCGGATTCATGGAATTTTGGCTATTAAGGTTCAAGAAGTTTCATTGTGTTCAGATGATGAATTATGCGGTGCATGGTGCTAATTCAGCAAAGGTATGCAGTCATGCTTTGGTATATAGTGTGGTAGTTGATACGGTGTTCGTATATATTGGAACTAGGCCTGGCAGAGAAATTTCAGGTGTTGGAACTGGATTCCGAGCTTATTGTGTGGATAAAAGAGGATATCTTCAGATTTGATCAAGCTAATGTGCTCAACTGGGTTGTGGTAGCACGGGTAGGTGCTTGAGGTGTTAAACAGTGATTTCAGATAACTCCAGAGCAGTTCTTAGCAAGTTCGAGGACGAACGTCTGTTTAAGTGGGGGAGAATGTAACGACCCGACCGGTCATTTTGAGCTCTAGCGCATCGTTCAGCTGTTTGAGGCCATGAGCAGCTTCGTTTCAGGTATTATGACCCTTGGGCGTGGTCGGAATTGAATTTCGGGAAGTTTAGAGTTAATTTGGAAAGAAAATTCTCAATTCGGAAGCCTTAAGTTGGAAGAATCAACTAAGATTGGAATTTTGAGTAAACAACTTCCGAATCAAGATTTGAAGGTTCCTGCAGGTTCGTATGATGATTTCGGACTTGGGCGTATGTCCGGATCGGGTTTTGGATGACTCGAGAGCGTTTCGGCGTATATTATGGAAGATAACATTTTAGAAGAATTTCATAAATTTGGGCTGTAAGGAATTTTAGTGTTATTGATGTCCGTCTAGGATTCCGAGCCTGCGAGTAGTTCCGTATGGTGATTCTGGAGTTGGGAGCGATCGGAAGTGAATTTGGATGTTCGTAGGTCGTTTTGAAGTCATTTGGCTAAAGATAGAAATTTGAAGGTTTTTGAGAAATCTGACCGGAAGTGGAAATTTAGATATCGAGGTCGGAATGTGACTCCGGAAGTTGGACCAGGTCCGTGATGTCGAATATGACTTGTGTGCAAAATTTGAGGTCAATTGGACGTGATTTGATAGGTTTCGGCATCGGATGTAGAAGTTGGAAATTTCTAAGTTCATAAAGTTTGAATTTTAGTGCGATTCGTGATTTCGGCGTTGTTTGATGTGATTTGAAGCCTCGAGCAAGTTCGTGTGTTATGGGACTGAGTCGTAATATTGGACGGGGTCTCGGGGGGCCTCGAGTGTGTTTCGGGGTGGTTTCGGGTCATTTTTGAGTGATTTGCTGCTGCTGTTTGCTGGTGTATCTACTGTGCAATGCGATCGCGGTCCTAGTTGTGCGATCGCGGAGAAGAAATAAGAGGGGCTGGAATTTTGGCTTGTGCGATTGCACTTGGAGGTATGCAATCGCACAGAGGAGATTTTGGGGGCTTCTGAATTGGTCTATGCGATCGCAGGTGTAGTTGTGCGATCGCACAGAGGGAAAATTTGAGGCTACAAGCTTATGGCTTGTGCGATCGCAAGGTTTAATGTGCGGTCGCACAGTGTATGATTAGGGGCTTCTGGGACTTGTCCTGTGCGAATGCAGGTGCTGTGCCGCGAACGCACTGAGTGAATTGGTGAGGTAGCATAGTTGGCCTATGTGATCACGGAGCATGTTGTGCGATCGCATAGGAGGGTCACCTGGGCAGTGTGTTATTTTTAACGGGATTTTGGCCATTTCTTCCTTTCTTCACTTGGTGTGGGCGATTTGGAGGAGCTTCAAGAGGGGACTTCCGTCAAGCATTACTAGGTAAGCAATTTCTTTATGTTTTTAAGATAAATACAAGTTATATGCATGGATTAAACATGAAAATAATTGTGGGAAAATTGGAAAAATATTGAAGAAAACCTAGAAATGGTATTTTGGATTTCTACCACGAATTTGAGCATGAAACTAAGGGTAAATCATATATTTGAGTTAGTAAGGCTATGGGTAGGGTATATCTTCGAGATATTTTGGAATCCGGGCACGTGGGCCCAAGGACATTTTGGTCAATTCCTTAAGCGGAGATGGGAGTTTATATAATTTGAATTGTTAACGAATATTAGAGTATATTTTCATTGGTTTGTCGTTATTTGGATAGTTTTGGGGCGTTGTGGATCGATTTGAGTCATCGGAAGGGCTTGGAAGCCGGTTATGGAATTTCGGAGCGAGGTAAGTCTCCTTTCTAACTTTGTGAGGGGTAATTGTCCCCGTAGGTAAACTAATTAAGTGTTTGCGACTATCTGCGGGGGCTACGTACGGACGAGGTGAGGGGAGTCTGTGTGTCGCTACTATTATGCCATGTCCGGGTAGTCTAGGACCCACTAGCATGCCTTATGTGTTGTACACGTGATCCTGCCAATGATATTAGACTGATAATGCTATTGAATTTGTAACTTATTTCCTACGAAGGCTAGAGTGTATCTTCATAATCATTTAAAAGATAATTGACTCCTCCGTGGATAATTGTATTCCGAATAAGGTTATATTATTGAATATTATAAAACTTGGCAAATGAATTTCGAAAAAAGGATTTGAATACTATTTGGTGATTTTTAAAGAGAAATTTGTCATTTACTTGAGTATTTATTTTCCCGACGTAGTCGGGGTAGACTGTTGATTGTGCATGACTGCATGTGACCGCTTCGCAATTTACATTCCGCGAGAGGAGTGTTATTTCCTCCACTCTCATGGGAGCGGGCCGTATGCTCGGCGGATTGAAAGATGCACTTATGGTTCGGGCCGTTCGACCCTCGGCAGTGTATAGATATTATTATTTTATGGCAAAGGTGCAGTTATGGTTCGGGCCGTTGACCCTCGGCAGTGCACAGAGATGATTATTATGATGGCTCAAGCTGGTTGTCGTTATCCCGTATGCGCATGCTAAATTGTTAAACGTTTTTCATGAATTTTGAAGTGACAAGATATTTGGGGGGAAATAAAGAAGTAATTGCTTATTTAAGGTATTTGGGGGGAAATGAGGAAGTAGTACATGCTTACTTTTTTATCGTCCTCATATGCCTATACTGATATCATATTGTGTTAAATTAATTTGTTGGACCTTAGTGAGTGTCTTATCCGACCTCTCGTCACTACCTCTCTGAGGTTAGGTGGGCGATTTACTGAGTACACGTTATTTTTGTACTCATGCTACACTTGTTGTGCATTTTTATTGCATAGGTACTTTCATAGTGACATGGCTGGTTTGTATACTTAGGCGAGCTGCATCATCCGGAGGCGATCCGCAGCTGACAGAGTCTCCCTCGTATTGTATTATTTTATTTATTTTAATTTACTTGTCCAATTGTATTTCGGACATGCTTTGTAGAAATTGTAAAATTCTTAGAATTTTCTCAAGCACTTGTGACACCGGGTTCTGGGATGTGTTTGGGATTTATATGAATAAATGGAATAGTTTACCTGTCATATTTATTTGATAAATTTTTATTCGTTTTTATGACATGTAAGTGAAAGGTAATAATTTCGAAAAATGTTAAAACAAAAAATTATTTCAACTAATTAATGATTGGCTTGCCTGACGGTGGTGTCCGGCGCCATCACAACCTTAATAGATTTTGGGTCGTGAAAAATCCGATCACAGTACATCCATCACTAGAGGCTTGTAGACATATCTTGTTAGTTAGTGCAGTATGTATATTCTGTTGGTTTGTCATCTGTAGTAGTCATGATGGCCTTCTCGGCCCTGCTTGTTACTGATGTTTAGTCAGCGCTAGTTTCCCGTTCAGTTTTATATTTTGCATCGCAAATTGTCTTGCAATGAAGCCCATGGACAAGGTATGATATTATATGTTCAGATTCCCTTAGTCGAAAGTTGGTACGCAAGGATATGTGAGGCACCAGGTGTCGGTCTCGTCCCCCAGGTTCGGGGCGTGACAGAAGTGGTATCAGAGTAGTTCTGTCCTAGGGAGTCTACAAGCGGTGTCTAGTAGAGTCTTTTTTATGGGTGTGTTGTGCACCACACTTATAAGCAGGAGGCTACAGGGCATTTAGGACTGTCACTCTTTCTTCTTACTCTAGATCGTGTGGTAGATTTCACTTATAAGAATCCAAATTCCTAACTTCTATTTTATTCGTAATAAGACGATACCTACATTCAGAAAGACGGTTGGTAAGAGGTATAGATGTGGACGAGTTGAGTTAGAGGAACTCGATTTTTCATGATGCTTATGCTGAGTAAAAGTAAGGTCTTCAGCAGATCATGTGTTTACTGAGACGTGTAAGCTTCTTGATAAGGAGCCTTAAGGCAAGAATATCTATTCACCCCTATGATGAAAGGCAATGAGAGATGCAGAAGATAGATACAAATTTCAATAAGTAAAAGAAGAAAGATGAAGAAGGGTACGAGATACCCAGCTAGTGAAGATTATCATTATTTACCATTCATGAAGAGAAATAAAAGCATTTTGAGTTATCTTAAACTGTAACAGAGGTATGTACAATCAGCCACACCCATCTCAATTATGCCCTATGGAAGCTAACATGTGTAGTTTAAGAGAAGGACGGGATATCAGAAATTCGGCTAGGGTTAGAGTAACCCAAAATGGTGAATGGATTGTTTGTGTTAGTTGAAATTTCCGAAGGATTTTATGAAGGTGTTAATAGATCTCCTTGTGAGACACCCAGATGGTTCGCTCTAAAATAGTACAGCTAGATATGAGTACTACAAAGATAGGCACTAGAAGCCTGAAAGGGATAAATATTACCTTAGTGTGGCTCCCGTCTCTAGTAGAGAGATAATGTTAGGCAACCTTAAGAGCCAGTTGATGGAGCAAGGGGAACTAAGAGTAAAGTAATATCTTGTAGAAGTTTTCAGAATAAAGTGATAGACAGAAATGTTAGCGGAAAATAAGCAGAGAGTTAATGAAGCATTATGAGTAAGATGTGATACATGGATGACAATGGTATATCAAAAAGATGACAGTATTACAGAGTCTATAGTCAAGTGAGGGAAGAGACGAGAGGTGATAGGCCTTAAGACAAAAAAAGAGTATAGGCCAAACAGTTATATCCTTATTTCGAGAAATAAGTTCGCAACTCTAACGCGATTACCAAAAGGAAAAGTTAGACCCAGAGTAATAGAAATCAGTATGGGCTGGTGAACAAGATAAACTAAACATAAATTAGGGACTGAGTGATTTGATAATGGTCGTGATCATGAGAATTTCATATTTGCGTTTCCACGATAATAGAATGGACGACAGAAGAATAACCTGTAAAGGTCATTCAGGAAGACGCTTCTCTAAAGCAAGCAATGTTAGCAAAGTTAAGCTTAAGGGACTATGTGTTCCAGTTACACTAAGTGTCACCCTCGTGAGTAAGGAATTTTGTTATCCTTGGTATAGAAGGATTACCGCAAGGCAGGTAAGGGTCATCGATGTATGAAAAGATGCCAAAAAGGAAGAGGTAAAACATCTATAGATAGATCGTCATGGCTCCAAATATTAGTACTCCCCTAAAGGGGGAATATGGAGTAATATGGCATTAAGTCAGAATTAAGTGGTTCTAGTAGATATGGAATAATAAAGGAAGAATGAAATAAGAATGAGAAAGGGATAAGATTGCACTTATCCGAATCCTACAGGTATGCTACGATTCCAGAACATTATGCAAGCACGACGTCAAGGAAAGGAAGTAAGGATTCCTTCCCGGGATGCTCTTAATAAATAAAAAGTCAGTTCAAGAGGTAAGTTAAAAATGACGCAAGAAAGATTACACGGGAGATTAATATAAGAATGGGCCAACGGTAGTTAGTAGTTGATCCAGGAAGAGCCTAGTTATGGCTAGACAAGAGGATACAGACAAATCAACAAATTGTGCAAGATGAACATAATGAACCCCAACATGGGGAATTCAGTATCACAATTATGATATAGTAATCCTTGAGAAATATTTAGATAGGAGTTGAGGTAGTTAAAGGTACCGTATGAGTATTACAGAAATAAGAGAGAATCTCACTGGGGAGAGTCAAAACTTCAGTTCAGAAGCAACTGTACGATCATATGAGTATGGAGGTAAGTAACTAAGGATAATTATAGGTGAGTACGAACATCAAAAATTCTATCGGGAATACGATGTAGTAAGGTTGCAGCTTAACAAGAGTCAGAGGGTCCTCCCTAAGTACTACAATGAAAGACTAGTTGAGGAAATAAGGAAGAAGGCTTCAACCTAACATGCTAACTTGAAGGAGAAATGGTCATGTAAAAAAAAGTCTCACAACAATACTGTACGCACTCCATAAGAAAGTGGCACCTACCGTGGCTAATGAACGGGGAGTAAAATCAAAAGTGATATTCGAGACCATATGAGTTGCACAGAAATCTCAGCACGCGTGGGAACTAAGATAAGCTAAGTATGCACGCAACAAGGGGGCAGAAGACTAGGAAAAGAAATAGCTTACGTTAAAGAAAGCTGAGATGGAACGAAAGAAAGTATTCGATCAATGATCCAGAGTTAGTTACATTATGAACGCACTTAAGATTTCGGGGTACTATGCAGCATATATGTTGACAATCATACAACCGTAAAAGACTCCGGTATAAGTTAAAACAAAGAATTGAGCCCAGGTCATAGAAAAAGGATTAAATATTTAGAAGATTGTATCATGGATATTCCATAGCGTCCATAAAGAGATAAAGTAATAACTAATACTATGAGCCGCAGATCGGAAGATAGCTTAAGCCTACATAAAGGTTGATCAAAATGAAGAAGAAACTAAAGAGTTACATCAATGAAGTAAATCAAGAATCTGATTATTGGACACGGAAAATTATAGGAATTATGATTGAGAACATAGCAGAATCACTCTTAATATCAGAGGGACAAGAGAGATAGTACAACAACCATATTCTATAATGGCTCTACGATAACGCCAATTAGAAAAGTACCAGCCTCATAAGAAGTCAGTATGAAGCTCCCACTGAATTGTATAGCACCAGAGGTGCAAGTATTATAATAGAGCTTCAAATTGTGGATATAAATTATACCTATTTGGAAGGGAGGTTATGAAAGAGATAGAAGAATATGAGGCGATATTTTAAAGTAAGTAAGGTAAAGGTGAACAACGTACGAGATACTCAGGTGAAGAAGGATGTGAATGGTCCATACTTCAGATAAAAGGCTAGAAGCACTAAGATTTAGTATCCAGGAATGGTAGCAGTGTCGTTAGTGGCATATCTCCCAGCCTATGGTTTCTAGGTACTGAGAGGTCTATTTAAGAGAGTAAACAAGAGTTAGAGATGATGTGATGTCTCGATTGATGTTCCAGAATAACACAAGAAAATCTATAATCCAAGCAAGTTGAAGGAAGGTTGTCAGTAGTATAAATGGATATGTTCAGGTCGCAAGCTAAAGTATGGTAAAGCGACAAGGTTTTAGAAAGACAAAAGTAAGGATAAGAAAGGGCAAGTGAGAAGGTGACGAGAATGGATAAGTCCTCGGGATTAAGCCCATGAAAACAAGAAGAGATGATGATTTCTCTTAAGTTATACAAAGCTCAGTAGAGCCTGAATAAACTCCAAGGATCCTAAGACTAATAGCATTTATAAGAAATGGAATGTCTCCCTGGTAATAGAGTGAGGATGTAATTGTGATAGAAAAAGGATAATGTTTAGGCCTTTGATTGAGTAAAGATTTGAATAAGAAAAAAGGGATTTCATGAACTATACAGGATTAAAATACCCACGTAATGTGAAACACATTGGGATGCTATGAAGTAAAGTTATGGATGCATGGTATCGCCCCTAGGTGGATCAGCCTAATCACTTCAGATGTTCCCCAATGAGATGTGAGCCCTAGCGGCAATATTACAAAAAAAAAAAAAGGTCAAGTTATCAATGGTAGATTATAGATCAATATTGAGGTAAATCAAGAATAGATGGATAAAATTTACAAAGTATGAGATGAGATTAGGTTGTCATTCTTAAGATGAATAGTAATGAAGAAGCATTAAAGGACTTAGACTTATACATATAGGATAAGCAACGAGAGTAAGTTGGAGTTTTGTAGCAGACCTCAGTAACGATAAATCGAATTAAGAGTTATGGTATAGTATGACCTACCTAGATGCAGTAAAGTCATGCAGATTGAAAATTGGGTCTATGAAATAATACATAGCAATATTCGTAAGTTCGACAAAGTACTGAGAGAAAAACTTTAGTATACCCATAGATGTTTAAAGGGACATTTTATCAAGGTCTGTATATGTTTACAAAGTGAGGCCTAGTGATTGGATAAAAGCTAGAGTAAAAAGGAGAGAAGTGTCGCATAGGCGCACTTACAAGGTTAGTGTCATGTAGGTTGCATGATAGAAGATAGCAACAGTTACCAGATTGGAAGGATTCCAACCACAAGCCATGGTACGGGAAAGAGGCCTAAGGGGGAATGCCCTGGCCTTTGGAATTAAACAGAGAACAGTTTCTTAGATGGCAAGGAGTGTACTAAAGTATTGGAAAGAGCTAAGTTATGAAAATGATAAGTGCATCAGTCAACATTTGAGGATGAATGTTCCAAAGGGGGGAATGATGTTACACCCCATGTTTTCGTACGTAAAAGTATGTCATAATTAAATTGATGAAAGCTAAGAAATGAGATGTTACATCCCGCATTTTCATACGTTAAAGTTTCATTGTAAGTTAATCGATGTAAGTTCGGGAATGGGATAATTTTGTGACTATAAGCATTATGCTATTTCAAACAAGTGATGAGAAAATTCGTGAAGGTGAGAGGGTAAGCAAATCGAAGAAAATCAATTTCGTCGAAGTTTGACATTTTGGAATAAAATACGACCCGAGCTAAAATACCCGGCATTTATGGACTAGTACCATACAAGGTACCACATGGCCATGATAGTAAGGTATATAAGTGTATTAAAATGTGATTAGTATTTTAAGTAAATTGAGACAATTCTTAATTATGTGGGTAATTTGTTATTTATTGGATTTGTGGATAAATATTTAAATGAAATTTGTTGGATAATTATAAGGGGGCAACTATGCATGTGGTGGTATGTAAGTGTGGCAACAAATTTCGAACTAATCAAGCCTAAAGGAGGTGGTGGCACAAAATAAATCAAACGTGGATGTTGCTGGACCAACTATTGTAAATAAATACATTTTTCAGTGATGGAAGTTGGATGCATGAATTTATGCATCAAAAGGCTCCAGCAACGTTAATGAATCTCCCAAATCAAAGTTAGAAGGAATCTTGCAATCAAAACCAGATCAACCAACGTCCAAGTGAAGATGCACCGGTATTTTGCGATTCTAAGAGAGCACGATACAATATTTCTCAAGAACATCATATGAATTATTCCCTACTTTGATCTGTCGTTACGTGTCTTCGCAAAAGACATGTGTTAGAGGGATCGTCAAAATAATTGGTTCAGGTATGTTAAGGTTAAACCTTTCATTCATTTTGGCATGATCTCGTAATTACATGTGTTTGATAACGAGGCATAAGGAGAAGTTCATACTCCCAAATTTATGTACATTATCCCAGTCTCATAAGTTACAGTATTTTTCCTTATCGGGACTTTATATTCAATTGAATATTATTTTCTTCCAGTCAAGAGAGCAAAGGGTGTGTGTGTGTGTGTATATATATTTTACCCACCATCGAGCTATAATCCGTGGGTAGGCCCCTATTGGACAACCTTTAATTAAATGGTAAGTTATATACTGAGCCTACTATGGCCGAGCGCCTATGAGCAAGCCCAGAATGGTCGAGATACAGAGCCTAGTATGGCCGAGCGCCTATGAGCAAGCCTACTACAGCAGAGAAGTTATATATACCGAGCCTTATTAGGCCGGACAACTATTTTACTTACTATATTGAGAGAATTGAGTCAGTATCAACAGGTAAGAATATCTTCAGATTATCTTTGACTTCCAGTTATTTTTAGTTATTATATTATCAGTTCAATTTCAGCTTTCAGTTATTCTGTTGTGTTACATACTCGGTACCTTATTTTGCTAACGTCCTTTTTGCCAGGACACTGCATTTCATGTGTGCAGGTGCAGACAGACAGACGAGTAGACCGCCTCGGTAGGTATTGCCTGAGTTCAACTTGATCGGTAAGCTCCGCGTCCTTCGGAGTTGCCGGGTCTAGAGTTTATGTACATCTTGTGTATGTGTGTGTGTGTGTGTGTGTGTGTGTGTGTATATATATATGTATATGTATGTTATGGGTAGGTCAGGGACATATTTCGATCAAAGTACATCCATCAGCAGAGGCTTGTAGACATATCTTGTTAGTTAGTGAAGTATGTATATTCTGTTAGTTTGTTAGTTGTAGTAGCCATGACGACCTTGTCGGCCCTGCTTGATATTGATGTTTAGTCACCACTAGTTTCCCATTCAGTTTTATATTTTGCATCGCAAATTGTCTTACAATGTGTCCCATGGCCAAGGTATCACATTATATCTTCAGATTCCTTTAGTCGCAAGTTGGTTTTCAAGGATAGGCGAGGCACAAGGTGCCCGTCTCGCACCCCAGGTTCGGGCGTGACAGAAGTGGTAACAGAGCAATTCTGTCCTAGGGAGTCTACAAGTCGTGTCTAGTAGAGTCTTGTTTATGGGTGTTTGTGCACCACACTTATAAGCAGGAGGCTACAGGACATTTAGGATTGTCACTCTTTCTTCTTACTCTAGATCGTGTGGTAGAGCTCAATTATAAGAATCCAAATTCCTAACTTCAATTTTATTCGTAATAAGACGATACCTACAGTCAGAAAGACGGTTGGTAAGAGGTATAGTTGTGGAAGAGTTGAGTTAGAGGAACTTGATTTTTCATGATGCTTATGATGAGTAAAAGTAAGGTCTTCAGCAGATCATGTGTGTACTGAGACGTGTAAGCTTCTCGATAAGGAGCCTTAAGGCAAGAATATCTATCCACCCATATGGTGAAAGGAAATGAGAGATTCAGAAGATAGATACAAATTTCAACAAGTAAAAGAAGCAAGATGATGATGGGTATGAGGTACCCAGCTAGTGAAGCTTATCATTATTTACCATTCATAAAGAGAAATATAAGCATTTTGAGTTATCTTCAACTGTAACAGAGGTATGTACAATCAGCCACACCCATCTCAGTTATGCCCTATGGAAGCTAACATGTGTAGTTTAAGAGTAGGACGGGATATCAGGAATCCGGCTAGGGTTAGAGTAATCCAAAATGGTCAATGGATTGTTTGTGTTACTTGACATTTCCTAAGAATATTACGAAGGTGTTAATAGATCTCCTTGTGAGACACCCAGATGGTTCACTCTAAAATAGTACAGCTTGATATGAGTACTACAAAGATAGGCACTAGAAGCCTGAATGGGATAAATATTACCTTAGTCTGGCTCCCGTCCCTAGTTGAGAGATAATGTTAGGGAACCTTAAGAGCCAGTGGATGGAGAAAGGGGAGCTAAGAGTAAAAGAATATCTTGTAGAAGTTTTCAGAATAAAATGATAGACAGAGATGTTAGAGGGAAATAAGAAGAGAGTTAATGAAGCATTATGAGTAAGATGTGATATATGGATGACAACGGTAGATCAAAAAGATGACAGTATTACAGAGTCTATAGTCAAGTGAGGGAAGAGATGAGAGGTGACAGGCCTTAAGACAACAAAAGAGTATAGGCCATACAGTTATATTTTCATTTCGAGAAATATTTTCCCAACTCTAACGCGATTATCAAAAGCAAAAGTTAGACCCCAGAGTAAAACAAATCTGTATGGGCTGGTGAACAAGATAAACTAAACATGAATTAGGGACTGAGTGATTTGATAATGTTCGGCATCATGAGAATTTTAGATTTGCGATCCGGCGATATTAGAATGGACGACAGAAGAATAACCTTTAAAGGTCATTCAGGAAGACGCTTTCCTAAAGCAAGCAACGTTAGCAAAGTTAAGCTTAAGGGAATATATGTGCTAGTTACACTGTGTCACCTCGTGAGTAAGGAATTTCGTTATCCTTGGTACAGAAGGATTACTGCAAGGTGGGTAAGGGTCATCGATGATGTGAAAAGACGCCAAAGAGGAAGAGGTAAAACATCTATAGAGAGATCATCATGGTTCCAAATATTAGTACTCCCCTAAAGGGGGGAATATGGAGTAATATGGCATTAAGTCAGAATTTAGTGGTTCTAGTAGCTATGGAATAATAAAGGAAGAATGCATTAAGAATGAGAAAGGGATAAGATTTCACTTATCCGAATCCTACAGGTATTCTACGATTCCAGAACATTATGCAAACACGAGGTCAAGGAAAGGAAGTAAGGGTTCTTGCCCGGGATGGTATTGATAAATAAGGAGCAAGTGCAAGAGGTAAATTAAGACAAAGTAAATGACGCAAGAAAGATTACGCGGGATATTGATATAAGAATGGGCCAATGAGTAATTAGTATTTGATCCAGGAAGAGCCTAGTTTTGGCTAGACAAGAGGATAAAGACAAATCAACAGATTGTGCAAGATGAACATAATGAACCCCAACATGGGAACTAAGATAAGCTAAGTATGCACGCAACAAGGGGGTCGAAAGTCCGGGAAAGGAAATAGCTTGCACTAAAGAAACCTGAGATAGAACGAAAGGAAGTGTTCGATCAATGATTCAGAGTTAGTTACGTTATGAACGCACCTAAGATTTTGGGGTACTATGCAGCATATATGTTGACAATCATATAGCCGTAAAATACACTGGTATAAGTTAAAAGAAAGATTGAATCCAGATCATAGACAAAGGATTAAATTGTTAGAAGATTGTATCATGGATACTCCATAGCGTCCATGAAGGGATAAAGTAATAACTAATACCATGAGCCACAGGTCGGAAGATAGCTTAAGCCTACATAAAGGTTGATTAGAAGGAAGAAGAAACTAAAGAGTTACATCAATGAAGTAAATCAGGAATCTGATTATTGGACCCAGAAAATTATAGGAATCATGATTGAGAACATAGTAGAATCACTCTTAATATCAGAGGTGCAAGAGTGATAGTACAACAACCATATTCTGTAACGGATCTACGATAAAGCCAGTTAGAAAAGTACCAGCCTCATAAGAAGTCAGTATGAAGCTCCCACCGGATTGTATAAGATTCAAAGGTGCAAGTATTATAATAGAGCTTCAAATTGTGGATATGAATTATACCTATGTGGAAGGGAGGTTATGAAAGAGATAGAAGGATGTGAGGATATATTTTAAAGTAAGAAAGGTAAAGGTGAACAACGTACGAGATACTCAAGTGCAGAAGCATGTGAATGGTCCATACTTCAGATAAAAGGCTAGAAGCGCTAGGATTTCAGTATCCAGGAATGATAGCGGCATTGTCAGTGGCATATCTTCCAGCCTATGATTTCTAGGTGGTGAGAGGTTTATTTAAGACAGTAAAGAAGAGTTAGAAACGATGTGATGTCTCGCTTGATGTTCCAGAATAACACAAGAAAATCTATGATGCAAGCAAGTTGAAGGAAGGTTGTGAGTAGTATTAAATGGATATGTGTAGGTCGCAAGCTAAAGTATGGTAAAGCAACAAGGTTTTAGGAAGACAGGAGTAAGGATAAGAAAGGGCAAGTGAGAAGGTGATGAGAATGGATAAGTCCTCAGGATTAAGCCCATGAAAACAAGAAGAGCTGATGGTTTATCTAAGTTATACAAAGCTCAGTATAGCCTGAATGAACTCCAAGGAGTCTAAGACTAATAGAATTAGAAGAGATGGAATGTTTTCCTGGTAATAGAGTGAGGATGTAATTGTGATAGATAAAGGATAACGTTTGGGCCTTTTGATTGAGTAAAGATTTGAAGAAAAAAAAAAGGGATTTCATGAATTGTACAGGATTAAAATACCCCTGTAAAGTGAATCACATTGGGATGCTATGAAATACGGTTATGGAAGCATGGTATCACCCCTAGGTGGATCAGCCTAATCACTTCAAGTGTTCCGCAATGAGACGTGAGCCCTAGCGAAAATATTACCAAAAAGGTCAAGTTATCAATGGTAGATTATAGATCAATATTAAGGTAAATCAACAATGGATGGATAAAAGTTACAAAATATGAGATGACATTAGGCCGTCATTCTGAAGATGAACAGTAATGAAGAAGCATTAAAGGACTTAGACTTATACATATAGGATAAGAAACGAGAGTAAGTTGGAGCTTGGTAGCAGACTTCAGTAACGATAAATCGAATTAAGAGTTATGGTATAGTATGACCTACCTAGATGCAGTAAAGTCATGCGGATAGATAAGTGTGTCTATGAAATAAGATATAGCAATATTCGTAAGTTCGACAAAGTACCGAGAGAAGACTTCAGTATACCCATAGATGCTGAGAGGGAAATTTTATAAGCTCTGTATATGGTTACAAAGTGAGGCCTAGAGATTGGCTAAAAGCTGGATGAAAAAGTAGAGAAGTGTCGCATAGGCACACTTACAAGGTCAGTGTCATATAGGCTGCACGACAGAAGGTAGCAACAGTTACGAGATTGGAAGGATTCCGACCACAAGCCATGGTGTGGGAAAGAGGCCTAAAGGAGGGAATGACCTGGCCTTTAGCATTATTCACAGAACGGTTTCCTAGATGTCATGGAGAGTACTAAAGTATTCGAAAGACATAAGTTATGAAAATGATAAGTGCATTAGTCAACATTCGAGGAAGAATGTTCTAAAGGGGGGAATGATGTTACATCTTTCGTACGTGAAAGTATGCCATAAGTAAATTGATGAAAGATCGAAAATGAGATGTTACATCCCGTATTTTCATACCTTAAAGTTTCGCCGTAAGTTAATCGATGTAAGTTCGGGAATGGGATTATTATTAGACTATAAGCATTATGCTATTTCAAACAAGTGATGAGTAAATTCGTGAAGGTGAGAGTGTAAGCAAATCGAAGAAAATGAATTTCGTTGAAGTTTGACATTTTGGGATAAAATACGAACCAAGCTAAAATATCTGGTATTTATGGACTAGTACCATACAAGGTACCACATGGCCATGATAGTAAGGTGTGTAAAGTGTATTAAAAAGTGAATAGTATTTTAAGTAAATTGAGACAATTCTTAATTATGTGGGTAATTGGTTAATTATTGGATTTGTGGATAAATATTTAAGTGAAATTTGTTGGATAATTATAAGGGGCAACTATACACATGGGGGTATGTAAGTGTGGAAATAAATTGCCAACTAATCAAGCCTAAAGGAGGTGGTGGCACAAAGTAAATCAAACATGGATGTTGCTGGACCAACTATTGTAAATAAATACATTTTTCAACGATGGATGTTGGATGCATGAATTTATGCATCAAAAGGCTCCAGCAGCGTTAATGAATCTCCCAAATCAAAGTTAGATCGAATCTTGCAATCAAAACCAGATCCACCAACGTCCAAGAATGCAAGTGAAGATGCAACGGGATTTTGTGATTCTAAGAGAGCACGGTAAAATCTTTCTCAAAAACATCATGCGGATTTTTCCCTACTTCGATCCGCCGTTACGTGTCTTTTGAAAAGACATGTGTTAGAGGGATCGTCAAGAGAATCGGTTTAGGTATGTTAAAACTAAACCTTTCCTTCATTTTGGCATGATCTCGTAATTACATTTGTTTGATAACGAGGCAAAAAGAGAAGTTTATGCTCCCGAATTTATGTACATTATCCTAGCCTCATAAGTTACAGTATTCTCCCTTATTGCGACTTTATATTCAATTGAGTATTGTTTTCTTCCAGTCAAAAGAGCAAGGGGTCTATATATATATATATATATATATATATATATATATATATATAGACACACACACACACACAGAGTATTACAGTATTTTCACCACCATCGAGCTATAATCCGTGGGCAGGCACCCATTGGGCAACCTCAGATCAGATGGTAAGTTATATATCGAGCCTACTGTGGCCGAGCGACTATGAGCTAGCCCAGAATGGCCGAGATATAGAGCCTAGTATGGCTGAGCTAGCCTACTATGGCAGAGCAGTTATATATAACGAGCTCTATAAGGTCGGACAACTATTTTACTTACTATATTGAGAGAATTGAGTCAGTGTCAGCAGGTAAGTATATCTTCAGAATATTTTTGACTCCTAGTTACTTTCAATTATTATATTATCAGCTTAGTTTCAGCTTTCAGTTATTTTGTTGCCTTATATACTTGGTACATTATTTTCTACTGACGTCCCTTTTGTCGGGGATGCTGCATTTCATGCGTGCATGTTCAGACAGACAGATGAGTAGACCTCCTCAGTAGGTGTTTCTTGAGTTCAGTATGATCGGTAAGCTCCGCGTCCTTCGGAGTTTCCAAGTCTAGAGTTTATGTACATCTTGTGTATATATGTATATATGTTATGGGTAGGTCGGGGCTCAATTCCGATCACAGTTCATCCATCTGTAGAGGCTTGTAGACATATCCTGTTAGTTAGTGAAGTATGTATATTATTTTGGTTTGTCAGTCGTAGTAGTCATTATGGCCTTGTCTGTCCTGCTTGATATTGATGTTTAGTCAGCGCTAGTTTCCCGTTCGGTTTTATATTTTGCATCGCAAATTATCTTTCAATGTGGCCCATGGACAAGGTATGACATTCCTTAGTTGCAAGTTGGTATGCAAGGATAGGTGAGGCACCAAGTGCCGGTCTCGCCCCCCCCCAGTTTCGGGGAGTGACACTCATAGTCACATAAACTCACTACACAGGACCGGTATCAATCCACAGCAACAGAATCGCCCACGGGAGTGGACACATATACAGGATCACCCAAGGACTCACGAGATACATCCTAGTAAGGAGAAAATAGAGAAGTAACATAGGAATAGGTAGAACCTGGATCAAATAGTACCGAAGCATTCCTACGGTGGACATAAATAATACTTGTGATCACTACATCGGAGGTGACTACCTCTAGTCTGGCTGGGAAGGCATAGAATCTAGCTGAAGCACCACCTCTCTAGGCTCCACCACTAGTGTGACCTGTACCTACCTGCCTTCCGTCTCTGGCCGGCCGGAAGAGCGGTTCGGCAGCTGGTGCAGTAATCATGGACCGATGGTCCTGCTACACTACCTTGCTTCAAAGTCTAGGATAAAACTCTTCAGGTGGCCCAACTCCTCGCATTTAAAGCAACCTATCTAAATGGAAAACTGCTAACTCTTAGTCTAACCCTGATAACTGGAATACCCACTGGAGGAACCCCAAATAGCTGGTGGTCGATATGTACTCTCTGAATAGTGATGAAGTAGGGTCACGCTGGAGCACCCCGAGTAGGTTGTGGTGCTAAATGCATGGGCCTGCTAGGATGGACCCTCATAAACTAACCCCCTACCCCTAGAAGGCGCGCCACTGAATCTACCAAAATACCGAGGCCACTTATCCCTCGACATGAACTCTCTACCTTGGTTGCGGAAATGCTCGATCCTCCGAGATATTTCCACAACCTGGAAGAATGGAGTCCCCATCTCTGCTGCTCGGGCCATAGAAACCTGAATCTCAAGGTGCAAACCTGTAATAACCTCTACACTCTCGCTGCATCTGTGGAGAGTATGATAGTTACATGATGAGACAAGCCAGTGAATCTCTTCTCATAGTCGGTCACAAATATCTGGCCCTATCAGAGCCTCTCAAACTGACCCCGTATCTCCTCTCTCTATGAAGGTGGGATATACTTCTCTAGGAAAGGTGTGTGAACTGATCCCAAGTCAAGGGAGGTGAACTTGCTGGCCTGCTCTAGAAATAATACTGCCACCATCTACGGGCCTTACCCTCTAGCTGAAATGTAGTGAAGTCCACCCCGTTAGACTCCACTACTCCCATATTATGCAGCCTCTCCCTGCAACGATCAATGAAATCAGGTACCGCGGTCGTGCGTGTTCTCACCATCTGTAAGAGAACAAGATAAAGATACTTAGAACAACATCAATTGCACAATAGGAGATGAAGAAAGAGATGTTTCCTAACACCTTATAGCCTCTTGAAGATAAGTACGGACGTCGCAACACCAATCCGCAAGACTCTACTAGGTCTGCTCATGACTTGTGAAACTTATGTGAACCTAGTGCTCGAATACCAAGTTTTCACGGCCCAATTCTCGCCATAGTCCATGATGGCGCCCAACGATACCGTTGCGAAAGCCAACGGTAAGCCTCCAACTTAATTATTCATTTTTAACTTTTATCATCTTTAACTTTTAAAAATCAAAACTTCATTAAACATATGAAAATGAATCTAGAAATTGTAGAAACATAAGTCCTTCCTTACCAAATCTAAGAGTACATATAAGACATAGAACGGAGTAGTAATAATATTTAGTACAACTGTGAACATCTACTAGAACCCCCAAAACATGGTGTTACAAGTGCATGAGAAATCTAGTAGAATATACAAAATCACTACAACTAGTGTCTAAAATAAAATAGACAGAAATAATAAACATGATAAGAAGGAGACTCCGGGTGCTGCAGAATGAAACAAGGAAGGCCACTCACTACTAAGTCCCAGTGTAGTGCGTCTATGCACCTGTATGACCGGCTGAAATACCTGTCTCAGTACCTCCACAATTAGTGCAGAAGTGTAGTATTACACGTACCCAGTAAGTATCTAGTCTAACCTCGAAGAAGTAGTGACGAGGGGTCGACTTTGACACTTACTAGTGGCAAATAATAATGTACATAAAGTAGACATTCATGAAACACAACAAGTAACAACGAGACAAATAAATATCAATAATAAAACTTCCAGACAAGAATTATTACGAAGTCACCAAATAACACAACTTGCCTTGAAGGCACAAGATTAACTGGTATCAATACCAAATCGAATCTCAAGTATTACGCACGAGTCTGCCGAGGCGAAGGGCCCTTTCCTATAAGAATAGTGTTACATGATATTGCCGAGGCAAACAGCCGATCCCATAATAATGACTCACAATTATGCCGAGGCGAACGGCCGGGATCCCATAAGAATAATTTTCAATACTCCCGAGGCGAACGGTCTAATCCCATAAGAGTAATTAACAACACTGTCGAGGCGAATGGCCCAATCCCGTAAGAGTAATTTACCACATTGCCGAGGTGAATGGCCCAATTCCGTAAGAGTAATATACAACACTGTCGGGGGGAGCGGTCCAATCCCATAAGAATAGAGAAATTCTATCACTCGCGAAGAATACATGCGGGTCGAGAAGACACGGAACTACCGTTCATCAAATATTTCACAAATCTGAAGCAAGAGACTCGATCTTATTCTAGTGATCTCACTCTCAGTCAATCCAAACATGTAAACAAATAAGTTTAATTCAAATAGTACATGTAAGGCATGATGTGGATCTAAATCTACCCAGACATAAATGCAAATCCAGGTACGCACGAACTCTCATCACCTCGTGCGTGCGTTGCACCCACAACAAGTAGCACACAATAATTAAAATATCTACAGGAATAATTCCCTCTCACAAGATTAAGCAAGAGACTTACCTTGCTTCCAATCCCGCTACTCATTCTCAACCCTCACTAGTCGCCCAAATCGATGCCGAGCAATCTGAAACTAGTCAAAGATAGTACGAACCAATCAATATATGCTCAAAAGTTCATAATTTAACTGTTAGAGTAATTTTCTAACCCAATTCAAAAAGTCAACAAAAGTCAACCCCAGTCTTGCATGCCCAGTTTCCAAAAAAATTCTAAGCTAATATTTATCCATGGAATTACGAGTTCAAATATATAATTTGTTTTCAATTCCATAATCAGTTTCATGGTCAAATCTCATTTTTACTAAATCCTAAGTTCTTCAACAAAAATCCCAAAATTCTATAATTTCTATGTAAAAATATATCCATAATTCATGTATTTAACTCATAATTGGCAGGAATCACTTACCTTATAGTGCTTGATTAAAATCTCCCTCAAAAGAGCTCAAAAATCACCCAAGCCAAGTGAAAAAGAAGCCTAAGTCACGTATTAAATTCATGTTCTGCCCAGTGATTGCTTCATCGCGATCGTGGAAAATCAACCGCAATCGCCGAGACCAAACTGCCCTAGCCCAGGTTTTACTCTACATGTTCGCCACAAATAGGATGCACAAACTNTCGTGTTTACGAAAGCTTACTCTTGCCTTCCCTATAAATCTCTCAAATGAGATCGCGATTGCGAAGACTAATAGCTCCCATGCCCCAAACCTCTAACAATCGCGTTCATGTCACGCCCCAAAATCGAGGGACGCGACCGGCACTCAACTGGGTGACCCCAGTCAAGCGAACCTGATTTGCCTTTCGTATCCCAGGCGTTACCCCGTGATTTTAATATACATCATTGAAGTAAAATAGTCATTTATAACTTAAGCATAAACTTCCAACTTGAATTCACTTCTACTTTTTATCATTACTAACACATGATACCAAATACTTACAAAATACATACAACTTAACAACGTGGACCACGATTCCAAACCGTACGCTTACTACCCAAAATACATATATACTTTCCCAACATTGTGTCTACAGAGCCTCTACAAGTACAAAAGATTTATATACTAGTTGTCGGCAACAAGGCCCCGGCTATACCTTACACTACACCATAAACTCAAATTAAGGTGACATGAGCCAAACGTGGCCCCGAGAGGAAGTGGGCCTCACCAGAACAGCTGACGGAAAGGAGAGGAGGCACTACTGATGGTGGGCTAAATTACCTGCTGTAGAACCACCTACATTTATATAAGAAAATGTAGCGCCCCCGGCAAAAGGGACGTTAGTACTGTGGAATAGTACTAGTATGTATGAACAAACTTTATCCCAAGTATAATCAAACAATACACAAGTAAGAAACAATAATAGAACCAATCAATCAATGCACGTGGAAAAGAACAACCAAATCATCAAGTTTCACAATCTCTCTTTTTCCCCTTTCAACATTACCATATTCAAGAGTTTCCCTGATTTTTCATTCGATGGTGATAATGATCACATTCCGTCCTTATTACCTAGGCCACCCTTATTACCTCGGCCACCCTTGTTACCTCGGCCACCCTTATTACCTCGGCCACCCTTATTGCCTCACACCTTATCAAGCTTATTGCTTTGTGTTGCGGCGTGTAACCCGATCCCACCTGACAATCATATTTCATAACAGCAACCCACAAACAATTACATCACAAGAATCCTCACTTCAAGGATTACAAGTTCATATCAACAATTTATGTATTTGGGCCCAAGGCACCATAACTCTCATCAAGTAGTAATTTCATGAACACGGTGTTGCCACAATCGCTCAATTCAGTTACATTGTTTCACAATACTCTTTTTCATTACTTTTCACGTATGTCTTTCAACTATTTTACACATTCCCACATTTGAGCACATTATCAATCTTTCTTTCATTACACATCAAACACCTTTCACAACTTCATACAACACAGTAGCATGACAATCAACCAGAAAAATTAGAGAATATAATCCCATGCCTCAACACGTCTGAACAATCAATTCACATATTTCCAAACAAGGTACACATACCAAATACTCGGACCCAACAAGAGGATTCTATGAAGGTTAAAGTTAGCCATACATACCTCGAATCGAGATTTCTCCTCAATTTCTTTCTCAAATCACCGGGCCTTCTAGCACCTTCAATCTAATTCATAATGCGGCACATTTAAACTTAGAATTAGGAATCATGAACATGTCTTGAACTCATTTGAGTTTCTATCAAACACTAGGTGTTCTTTTTAGATTAGATAATCCTTCTTTAGTGAAAGATTACCCCAACCTATTTTCCTTAACTAAATTATGGTAGATTGGGTACATGCATGCAAGGCTCTTAACCCTGTCTTTATGAACTATCCTACCCATGTTTTATTTTAACAAGATCTGTAAATTTAGGGTTAATGGGGTGGAAGCTTACCTCTTAGAGTGAAGAAATTTGTGTTCTACTTGATTAGTTCCAAGCTTGAGTGATGAAGGAAGACCAATTTGATGAAGTTGGGACTTTCTCTCTCTAGAACCCACTCTTTCCTCTCTCTAATATCTCAGAAAAATGGTTAAAAATGAAGGGGAGGGGTGTTTTTAAAGGACTAGGGTCGGGTGTTAAAATTAAAAAAATAGAAGCCCGACACAAGAATGCGGTCAGGAATGCGGTCGCATTCCTCACATGTGGTCCGCAGAACCAGCCGAATAAGGGCCCTCAAGATCGGCCAAAATTCGAAACACACTGCCTAGGTATGCGACCATTGTGCGTTCCGCATACACGTTATGCTATCGCATAATGCGTCGCATAACTTCCCTCCCAAAACCAAAGGCAACAATGCGACAGCTATGCGGTCCGCAGAACTGAAATGCGATCGCATATTGGACCGCATAGTTGACCTCAAATGGGGCAGTGATCTGCCCGTGTATGCGACCATTATGCGGTCCGCATACACGTTATGCGATCGCATAGTGCGTCGCATAACACCTATTTTATGGAAAATTTTACTCTTTAAGTCTCGGGGTACTTTTTACTCAATTTAGGTCCGTTTTAAAAATTTCCACAGTAAAAACAACTCAGGGACTCATTCGGGCATTATTTTAAAACGAGAAAATGTTACTGGTCTTTACAGTTCACACCCCCTCCCCACGAACATAAAGCACTGCCAAGTCATAGGACCATGATCACAATGCCTAATTCACGATTGTGTAACAAAAAAGCTCCCCAGCCTTGCACAGCACTTCGTAATCACGAGACCACCTCCGCAATCGCGATTCGCACTAGTCACTAGTAAATTCTGCCAACTACACCTTGCTCCGGGTGATCCGAAACTCACCCAAGTCACTTGAGACCCTATAAAAATGTACCAACAAGTCCATAAACATACTACGAACCTATTCAAAAGTCTTAAAACATATAAAATAACATCAAGAGCAAGAATCGCACCTCAATGCCAAATTAATCAACTTCTAAACTTCAAACTTCTTCTAACTAATTCTGAACGCGACGAATCATACTTAGACAACTCGGAATGACGCCAAATTTTACGCACAAGTCACAATCACTAAACGAACCTATTCCATAGCTTGGAATCCCAAACACACAACGATAACACCAAAGTCTACTTCAAAATCAAACTTAGAAAATTCTAAAACCTTCAAGACGCCAACTTTCAACAATGAGCGCCAAAACGCTCCCGTCCCATCCGGAACTCGATCCGAACATAAACTTAAGTCCAAAATCATCATACGGATCTATTGGAACTTTCAAATCCCAATTTTGAGGTCGTTTTCTCTAAGTGTTGACTCAAGTTAAACTTGACCACCTTAGGCCACTATTGTGGAACTAAGTATTCCGAATTCAACCCGGGCTCATCCTAAATCAAACCAACCGTCTCGGCAAGTCATAAAATCGGAAAAGCACATACAAGAAGTATTAAAAAGGGAAAGGGGATCTACAAAGTAAAACAACCGATCGGGTCGTTTCACTCATATTTTCGCCTATTTATTTGATTCGAGGTACCATAAGTGAAATAATATTTAACATTAAATTCATGACACCTATTTCAAGTTGCAGCTGAAATTCTAGGAATTTTTTCAACTTCATTATGGTGGAGAACCATTTGTGAAAGCTTCGAGTTATTTTATGTTTTAGCTAGAGATATTTTGGTCCATATATTATTTCTGCCTTAAAAGTGAATATTTCTTCATTATATTTCAAAATGGTGTCGAAATAATAATAATAATAAGCAATCAAAAAACTAACCAACCAGACAAATTTTCATCCCAAATTTCCTGATATTAGTCTAGCCAAAATATTATCAACTAATAAGGAAAAATATTGTTTATAATTTTGTTTGAGTTAACGAAGACAAAATATATTAAACAAATAAAAAGAAATTAAAATTAAATAAAAAGAAATTTAAATTAAATTACTAACTTAAAACATTTCCTAGGAAAGCATAAGATCGATGTACTATAATGACAATGAATCTTCAGTTAATACTTTTACTTTTATAAATAGTATTTTTTTTATGGTTAATGTCTATATTTTAGAGAGATTTTAGAGTTTGTTACTTTATGGCTAAGTCACTTTTCTCTTATAAATAGAGGGGTTCTATTCCATTGTAATTCATCTCAAATCAATAAGAATTCTCTCTCTCTCTCTTTACTTTTCTCTGCAACACTCTTCTTCTTCTTTTATTATGTTATAACATGTTATCAGCACGAGATTCTAACCAATTGAGTAGAGGGTGGTTGATTTAATGTGTAGATATACTATTAATTAGTTGTTTGATATTTGAGAAATTAAACCTCCCGTGGAAAGAAGATTGTGTGAGGGTCTTGCATGAATGACTTGATATTCCTATGATAGGCATCTGACTTGGTCACCAAGCTTTGGGATAAGCGAATAGTGATCAACTTGTACATAATATTGGGCATAATGATTCTCAATTGTTCCATGAACTTCCTTCAGGAATAAATTATGGATTTAAGGTAACCATTTTACCTTATTTTTTTCTTATAAATTTTATAATTTGATTTTAAATACAATAAAAGACAGTAAATTTTGATTATAACTCTATTAGAGTTTGTAACAAATTATAACCACCAGAATTAGTAAAATTTTATGTCTTGCCATGATCAAATTCATGTATGATTGTGAGCACAAGAAGTGAAAACTCGTAAAATTGATTTTTTTTAATTCTCTTTCCCTTAAGAGAATGTGGTAGTAGTCTATGATAAATCTGAAAGAAGATAAAATTATTATCGTGAAGGTATCAATGTGTAACAATCTGACCGGTCGTTTTGAACTCTAGTGCGTTGTTCGGCGGTTTCAGGAAATGAGTAGCTTCACTTCAGGTATTATGACTTTTACGAGTGGTCGAAATTGAATTTCGGAAAGTTCGGAGTTGATTTGGAAAGAAATTCTCTAATTTCAGAAGCTTTAAGTTGGAAGAATTGACTAAGGTTCGAATAACGAGTAAACGACCTCGGAATGGGGATTTGAAGGTTCCAATAGGTTCGTATGATGCTTTTGGACTTGGGCGTATGTCCAGACCGGGTTTCGGATGACCCGGGAGCGTTACGGCGCTTATTGGGAAAAATTGGCATTTTCGAAGAATTTCATGAATTTGGGTTGAAGTGTATTTCAATGTTATCAATGTCCGTTTGGGATTCCGAGCTTGAGAATAGCTCCGTATGGTGATTTTGGTCTTAGGAGCACGTCCGGATGTGGATTTGGAGGTTCGTAGGCCATTTCGGGGTCATTTGGCGAAAGTTGGAAATTGTAGGTTTCTGGAGGAGTTTGATCGGGAGTGAAATTTTTGTTATCGGGGTCGTATTCTGATTTCGGGAGTTGGAGTAGGTTTGTAATGTCAAATGTGACTTGTGTGAAAAATTTGAGATCAATCGGACGTGATTTGATAGGTTTCGGCATCGGATGTGGAAGTTAGAAATTCAATAGTTCATTAGGCTTGAATCTATGCGTAATTCGTGGTTTTGATGTTGTTTTGTGTGATTTGAGGCCTCGAGCAGGTTCATGTAATGTTTTAGGACTGGTTGGTGCGATTGGATGGGGTCCCGCGGGCCTCGGGTGTGATTCGGAGTGGTTTTGGACCATTTGTCCCTTTTTTGCAATTGTTGATACTGGTGTCTGGTGTTGTCCTTCGCGAATGTGAAGGGTCTCACGCGTTCCCGACTTAAGGCTTGTATTTTTTGTGGCTGAGAGTTTAGTTGTGTGTTGCAATGGTTCTTTTGAAATGGCTTAATTGAAAAGTTTCTAGCCAATGAAGTGTTTATTCTAGTAGTGGTTCAGGAGTTATGATGGAATTCTTGTACTCTCTCGTATTGGCATGTTAAATGCAGTGAGCGGCATGGAAATTGAAAGTTGAGGATCAAGGTTGCGGTTCGGTGTTGACAAGAATGTCAAGAGCTCGGATGAGCGGGAAAGAATTCAGATGTTTAGAGTAAGCTCGTATTGTCATAGCGTCACCTGAGAACGATGTCCTGTGTAAGAGGCTTTGTGTACAGACTTGGGGATTCTTGATTCATTTTGCAGCATTGTATGGTCGGTGGTATGGATGTGCAGAACTTTCCACCTGGTGCGGAAGGTCGTGGGGGCATATCCCACAGGAAGATTGTGTAAGTGTGACATGTAGTCACTTGATTGATTACAGATTGAAACCAAGTATGGGGATTATGGTACTATCGCTAATGTGAGAGAGTTTATACTTGAGGGGCATTCTATTACTTGGGTTATGTACTATGTACTGCTCTTTTGTGCCATGGGAAAGGGTTATTGTGGATCCTTGAAAGATTACTAGCCCAGTACGATACGACCAAAATTGGATTGAGGTCCGTTGATGGGTCTAAATGTGGATGTATGCGCTACACCAGGCCGGGTGTGTTCATTCAGCATAGCATGTCTTATGGAGGAGTATTCAGGCATTGGATGCTATTTTCATCGTCAGCTATTTCATGTGATACTTTATTGTGCCATGTGGATTGTGAGACGACTTGATTGTTCGCACATGTGTCGAGGTTCCGCGTACCGCTGGTGTTATGTGAGCAAGATGTCTTTCGAGATGCAGATCATACATCGCACCTTAGTTGTGCTTGAGTTTCGCAGCGTATGGAGCTATCCGTCTCCCCAGAATTTGTACTATCCATTTGGCGTGCTTGTGGTCGACATTCGAGTATTTCGTAAGTATGAGCACTCTGGCTCGGTAGATATTTCCTTATTGATTACTATGTTAGATCAGGTGGCACGCCACCACGAGTATATTGTTTGGATCGGGTTTCATGCCTCCACGGGTATCATGGTTGGATCGGGTTGCACGCCTTCAATATATCGTGTGTGGGTCAGGTTTCACGCCATAACGGTATCATGTTTGGATCGGGTTGTATATCGTAACAGTTGGATGTGGAGTACAGTTCCCTATATCTATTCTTGTGTGTTTTGTCCTTCATTTACTAAAGAAGGTTCATTACATCTTTTTCGTTGTTTAATTAGTTACGTGGATTGTAGTTTCTTCCAGTGTTGATTTTCCTTATGTATCACATTCACGTTGGTAACTTATAGGCACGTTGTGGCGACATATGAAATCTTACATAGTGTTTGCGGTGGCTTATTGCTGGAGCAGCTTGTACTGGGTGAGACGAGATTATTTGACCTGGGATCAGTGCAATCTGATTTATATAAGGCATATTATAGAGCAAATATCGTTATTCAGTTCAGAATGAGGTAATGGTTCTTGTCAGGAGGAGAGACTCCATAATTTGTGATTTGGCAGGTGGTTATGAGTTTCTACACATCTCTTCCATTGTGGAAGTATTGCGATAGTCGGAACATGGCTTATATATGTTATGAGGTATACTATGGACTTCGGGTCAGTGGAAATCTCAGTTGTTGTGCTTGGGGAGCTTGCCCTGGCAAATGAGTTATGGGGTGCATGATGTGATTTCAGCGGAGGAGCATGGTCACATTGGGTACAGTGTCTAGTGATTGATACAGTGTTCGTGTGTGAGAATATGGTATCGTGGAGAATTCCGGATGTTGGAATTTGGTTCTAAAGCTTGTTGGCTAAGTTAGCAAGAAGGATCTTCAGTCTGGCTCGAGCTAATGTGCTCAACTGGGTTGTGGTGGAACGGGTAGGTGCACGAGGTGTTAACCAGTGATTTTGGACAACTCCGGAGCAGTTTTTCGCACGTTAGAGGACGAACTTATGTTTAAGTGGGAGAGAATGTAATGACCCGACCAGTCGTTCAAAGATCTAGCGCGTCGTTCGGTGGTTTGAGGCAATGAGTAGCTTCACTTCAGGTATTATGACTTTTCTGAAATTGATTTAGAAATAAAAGTATCAGTTCAAACTTTAATACCCCGAGTTGTTGTTAAGGTATTCGATAAATGTAAAGAGATGTACTTATTATTGTGCTCATGTACTTTATTGTAAGCACGTATCTTGGGATTCGTAAACTTCCTTCTTTTCTTGTGGAGCGGGCCAAACGCCTCAGCAGTATCTCCTGGAATGGGATAAATTCCTTCCTTTCTTGTAGAGAGGACCGAACACCTCGGTAGTTTATAGAGGTAAATCTCTAGTTCGTGTCGTTCGACCCTAGACAGTGTACACACCACTCTGAATCGGGCCGAACGACGTCGACAAAATCGTGCGCTATACCGCTAGTAGTCCGAATATTCACGGGATAAACTTTTCACTGATGCCCGGTATTTTATAGTATTTATTATCTGATGGTATTGTCACTTGGCATTTATTCTGATATATTGAGGTAGGATACGTGATCGATAAATTTATGCTTGAAAGGAAATAATTGGAACATTATGAAACTTCAGATTTCTCCCCTATTGTTGTCTACTTTAAAATTGTATGAATTATCGTATTGTTTATTTAATTGGACCTCTAGTAAGTGTCGATGTCAACCCCTCGTCACTACTCCTCTGGGGTTAGGCTAGATACTTACTGGGTACGCATTGATTTACGTACTCATACTACACTTGTTGCACGTTTTCGTGCAGGTACCTATATACCTGGTGGCCTTTTGGGAGCAGATGTGCGGATGTTGCGGGGACTTACCGTGAGCTGCATTTCATGTGACGATCCGCAGCCCATAGAGTCTCCATCATATTTATTTATATTCTCCTGTCTAATTTGTATTCGAGGCAGATGTTGTATTTTACTATGTTTCCTAGTTGATGCACATGCACTTGTGACACTGGATTTTGGGTGTTCTTAGAGGTTGTTCGTTATTGTTTTTTGACAAAAATTTACTTTTATTCCATCAAAAAAGTCATTACAAAACTAGATTAACGCTGACCATTAATCTCTCATTTCAATTACAAGTATACTTATACTAAGTAAGCATACTACATTATATACTAAGGCATATTATCTACATGTTTCAATCCTGGCCCCCATTTATTTTTCTTCCTTCCCTGTATATGTATATGCATTGCAATCTCCTTGCATATTCCATCTATATTGTATCTCCCTTTGTTGAATCTCATCGCATTTCTTTCATGCCATATGCAATACACAACCATTGCAAAAGTTGTCGTGGTCATCTCTGCTTTATAGTCTTTCTTCTTTGCCATGTTGTTGATCCAGTTCAATTCATGCTTCCATTCCTTTATTTGTCTTGTGTATCCTAGCCATTTCAAAATCCTCTCCCACGGTTTATTTGTACACTGACAGTCAAAATACAGATGCTCAAACGTTTCCTCATCTTGCCCACAGAATACACACTCTGTCTGCACTTGTATGCCAAATTTAGCAAGCCTTTCTATAGTTGCTAATCTTTGATTAATAGCCAACCATAGATGAAACTTGAATCTTGGATGAATTTGTGAGTGCAAGTGTATACTTTTCCATTCCACCCTACTGAATTGAGGTTGTAGCTGTACATATGCCTTATGTATCTGGAATTTACCTTGCCTCTCAAACTTCCCCAGAATAGTTGCAATGTCATGTTGATCTATCCTCATCTTCAGTACATCTTCTTTTGTTTCAATGATCTTCCTCACCACCCATGCTGCAGCTTTAGGTGTGTGTATATCTTCAATACTTCTGCTCTTTATGTAGTATGTATGAGCCCATCTAATCCATAGTGCATCCTTCTTTTTAGCCAATGCCCACAGGTGTTTCATAACTGCTGCTTTGTTCCAAATCTTCATATTGATCACATTTAGTCCACCTGTTACTTTAGGTTGGCATATTCTATCCCATGCTATTAAAGCTTTCCTGGAGAATTCATTTGATCCACTCCATAGAAATGTCCGACAAATAGTCTCTATCATCTTCATGATCTTCTTTGGAATTAAGAAGATTTGTGCCCAATATGTTTGTACACCAAATAGGACTGATTTGATTAGCTGCACCCTTCCAGAATATGATAACATTCTAGTTGACCATCACCTTACCCTGTCTGTGATTTTCTCGACCAAAGGCATACATTGATGTATATTCAGCTTCCTTGTAGACAATGGGACTCCCAGATATTTAAAAGGCAGACTGCCTTTTACATATCCAGTAAGTTGAATCATCTCTTCTTGGATTTGCTGAGTTACCCCAGCCATATATAGTGAACTCTTCTCTGCACTTGCTTGTAGTCCTGATGCCTTTGAAAAATTATCAAAAATGTTCTGCAATGCATTAATTGATTGTTTGTCACCCCTGCAAAACATTAACAAATCGTCAACAAAACATATGTGTGTTACTCCCAGCTTCTTGCATTTTGGGTGAAACTTGAACTCCTTCTGCATTTTCAATGTATTCATCTCCCTCTGCAAGTACTCCATAGCAATCACAAATAGGTAAGGAGACATAGGATCTCCTTGCCTAATACCTCTCTTAGCACGAAAAGGTTTTGTGAGTCCTCCATTAATTGTTAATGAGTACGACACTGTTGTCACACACTCCATAATCCATCCAATACACTTTTGAGGAAAACCAAGTTCTGTGAGCATATGTCTTAAGAATTGCCAATCAAGTGAGTCATAGGTTTTCTTTAAATCAACCTTGAGAATACATCTTGGTGATACTCCTTTTCTGTTGTAGCCATTAAACCATTCATGACTAAATAAAACATTATCCACAATGCTTCTCCCCTCTATGAACGCCGATTGTGCTTTCCCAATTATGTTGTCTATTACCTTCTTTATCCTTCTGGTCAGAATTTTTGCAATAACTTTGTAAACAGTAGTGCAGAAGGCTATTGGTCTATAGTTGTTCACTATAGTAGGGGCTGGTCCTTTGGGAATCAATGTTATGGCTGTGCAATTCCAAGCTTTATTCATCTTGCATGTCTTGAAAAAGAATTCCACTGCTTCATATACCTCTTGTCTGACTTCATGCCAATGCTTTTTAAGAAACTCGACTGGAAATCCATCAACTCCTGGTGCTTTGTCATTTGGCATGTCTTTCACTGCTTCATCTAATTCTTCATGTGTTACTTCCTGTATTAACTCTAGTTGCTGCTGCATTGATAGGCATACTCCTTCTTTGATGACTTTTGAATTTGGACATGGCTTAATCCCAGTATCTGTCCCCATGAGTTGCTTAAAGAAGGTAACAAATTCCTTTTCTACTTCTTGAGGTTTTGTAACTTTAATTCCTCCTGCACTGTAGACAGAAGTTATTGAGTTCCTGCTTGTTCTCATCTTCAACTGAGCAAAGAAATACTTGGAGTTTGAATCTCCAAAGTCTATCCAATTCACTCTTGACTTCTGCCTCAATATTCTTTCCTCTATTATGCTCCACTTCTCTAATTCCTGTAATGTCAATTTTTCTTCTTCAATCAGTTCTTGGTTTAAGGGACTGATCTTCAGACTATTTTGCACATGTTCTAGCTTCTGTCTAGTTTGATTCAGTCTTCTTTCATAGATTATCATCTCCTTATTCAATCCTTTTGACATCAATTTCAGCTTCTGCAGTTTTTTCCATATACTTTCCATAGGATCACAGTCCATCTTCTGCCTCCATATATCCTCTACCATAGGTTTGAACTCTCTGTGTTCCATTATCACCATATATATCTTAAATGGTTTATGGTATATGTTTTTCCTTTTCCATATTTGAATCAATATAGGAGAGTGATCCGATACTCCAGGTTCCAAACAAACAGCTCCCACATGTCCATATTCTCTGATCCACTCAAAGTTACCAAGGGCCCAATCAAGTCTGTTGTACACCCTATCAGCTGCTTGTTTTTTATTGCACCAAGTATAAAAACATCATTTTGTCTTCAAAGGGTTTAACTGTACAGCATCAATGCACTCCTTAAACTCCTTTATCTCATTCATAGTAACTGGCTGCCACAATCTATCATCAGTACTCAGAACACTATTAAAGTTGAGTCAGTCTTCCCATTCTTTTCAGTTCTTCCCATAAGTTTGTTCTCTCCTGAATCTTGTTTCTAGAATACACCACTGACAGCATAATCTGGTTCCCATTTGTTGTATCAGTAACTCTACAGTGAATCAACCATATTCTGCCATTTTCAGCTTTAGCATAATTGCAGCAATATCCCCAATCCTTTGCTATTCTATATAGTATTGTTTTTGACTTTTTTTCTTTAACTCTGGTTTCCAGACATCCTAGGATATCAATCTTATTCTTCTGCAAAAAGATTTTCAACTCTTTTTTCTTATAGGGCTTATTTAGCCCTCTTATATTCCATGTGTTTATGATCATGGCGGGTGTTGTGTAGGATCACGATCCATGCCTCATCCCTGTTCATCTGTGCGTCCCATCTCATCCACCACTGTGAATCTATTTGGACCTACACTTCTACCATGGTTTCTTAGGGAGTTGTTTTGTTCTTCATATTCCCCTGTATTCAGAACCATTTTTCCTCTTTGAACTGTGCCACTTTGATGTGTCACCTTATCATCTTTTATAGGTTGTTGTATTTCATCTAATACTTCATTTTTCACTTCCTTTCCTTGTTGTTCCTTTGGTTTCCACTCTTGAATGATTCTCTTTCTTCTGCCTCTATTTCTTCTTCTAGGCAGTTGGAATTCTTCATTCTCCTCCTTCTTATTCAATTTCCAACATTCAATCAGTTCATGTCCAAAGTGTAAACATTCAGTACAGAACTTTGGCTTCCATTCATACATAATTTCCTGTTGTTTCACACTCGTAGGAGTTATGATCTCAACTGTCTCCACCAATGGTTTTTTTATATCCACTTTCACTAGTACCCTTGCATAGGATATCTTCCCTAAGTCAGTTGTGTATTTATCTGTATACATTGGCAATCCTACATCACTTGCCACTTTACTCAAGGCATCTGCAGTCCAGTATCCTACTGATAGGCTAGGTAATTAAATCCAAAGTGGAATAGTGGTGATACACTTAGGATCAAAATGAAAATCTCTCTCCCAATTCTGTAGTATCAGTGGCTTGTTGTGATAAGTGTAAGGTCCTGCTTGCATTACATCTTCCTTATCTTCTCCCTTTTTAAATATGAACACATATTAGCCATCTTGATGATATAGTACTTGAGGCTTGTCTACAAAGTCCCAAATTGTTTCAATGTATTTCACCATAGATTTCTCATATGGTGTATCCCCCAGTACATATCCAATTAAAGCATTAACCCAATAATCCTTTAGTTCATTCACATCTTCTTCCTCAATTTGTATTATCATTTTACCTTCTCTATGGCTTGGCGGTACATAATCCATCCTCATACCCATTTGTGAGTTCCTATTCTGCATCCTGACCTCTTTTGCATGTACTGTTCTATCCTTTCCCGACTCTGCATTTCCCAGATCCAGATATATATTCTGTCTCGATGACCCAGCTTCAGAGAATTGAAGACGTTTTGGGCTCGTTGGTAGCTGCTCCTTGTTCTTCTGATGCTCAATTACAGTAGTCTCACAATTATTGTTCCATTGGTTTCTGTTCATCTCCTCCTTCTCAGCTAGCTCAATGTCCTCATCAATTGGTTTAAACCCAGTTGGTAAGAAACTTCCAAAGGTTAATGGAGTAAGGGTTTGTATCACAGAGTTTACCGGTGTAGTCACATCGGTCGTCGTCGTTGCTTGCCTTCGCTTCCTTGCCATCAGTGGTGCACGTTAGCCTGCCTTGGCTTATCGAGCGTCGAGAGCATCAAGCCGTCGTTGTTCATTATTGTAATTATATATTTATTATCATTTTTCCCTAGAAGTTCTATATTATGCCATTAGATTAATGAAGATTATGATTTCGGAAGTAATAAAATGAGCAAATAAATGGATAAATCAATGTTGGCTTGCCTGACGATGGCGTTAGATGCCATCACGGCCTATAGTGGATTTTGGGTCATGAAAGCTTGGTATTAGATTGTTAGGTTCACTTAGGTTTCACGATTCATGAGCAAGTCTAATAGAGTGTTGTGGATCATTACGGAGACCTTTGTACTTATCTTCGAGAGGCCACAGGGCTGTTAGGAGCACTTCCCTTCTTGATTCTTCATCGTGAAATTTGATTCCTTTGAGGCTTATGCCTTTGTATCCTTCTTACTCAATCTTATGCAACGTGAAGCTCTTGTTATCAACTGGAAATCGAGGAAGTGTAATGGTACTACAGAAGTGGTGCAGGGTATTTCTCCCTACGTATTTGATTGGGCTAATGCCATCGCCTTGTGGAAGGGTGTTCTGCCGTTTTAGCTTAGTATCAGTATTTCCTATGGTTTTGAAGTTAGGCACTGATTGTTATGATGATTCATGCGCTGCTATTGCATAGTGTTGGTGTAATAGTAGGGTGCTTGACTATGTGACGGGCAATGAACGACTCGAAAGGAGGTTTTCCTCAGTATATGATTCAGAGGTTCGGCATTCTATTTCCAGCGGAGGAAAGGTAATCGGACTATGGATGTTCGGGTTCAGGATAATGGAGTAACAAGACTTGGTATTTTCGAGCATGGTGGAATTTTCATCTTTGATAAGGTGTCACTGCCCTTGTTGAATGTGTTAAGTTTGCCGGTGTTATGGTCTTCTTCAATTCGCCTTTGGGGTAGGGTATTGTGAAATGGTGCCGGGGAGCGGTTGTCCTAGATCGCAGAGTGCAGTGGTTCAGAATTGAATCGGTGTTCCTAATGTTGATGGCTCAAGAAAGATGATTTTCAGAGAGGCTTAGAGACGGTAACGATCAATTAGTTCAATTGCTATAGATATGGATTTTGATTTAAGGAAACAACTGGGCATTTATGAGGAAGGATATGTGGGAGGTGTCTTGTGGTGGTTAAATTTATAGAAGGCCAAGTATGAGGAGCAGAAGTCGCGTAGCTGCTTAAAGGAGAGGGTTCGACCAAAGTGGGAGGGTGGTAGAGTAGCATATGGGTTTTGTGGAAGGATACCTACACGCCTTGAGGAAAGTTTGGAGTACTTTGGGGTTCATGGTGGACAACGACAAGGTCTACGGACTTAATTTGGAATATTGGCTACTATATTGAAGAAGATTGGATACGACAGAAAGGAGTTGCTCGATGTGAAGTGGGATGCAACCTGACTTCAGATTGGAATGAATTGTCTCACCTTTAGTTGATGTCAATGGGGAGTGAACTAATTTGTACAACTGGTGAATAAGCACGGGCTTAGGATGGTTTACTGATTTTGTAGTAATTGTACCCAGTGCAGCGTCGTTGGAAGATGTCGGCATGGAATTTTCACAGGCGGGCTATCTCCTGTGAGTAGGTTAGTGGTGGTGTGATGTTGACAAGGTTTCTACGAAGAATTCCACCTACTACTCGACATGAGGTTGACTTTGCAATTGTGGCTAATTATTTGGGGTGTTCATGAAAGGTTTAAAAAATGATTTCGAGGAATTTGGTGGGTTAGAGAATGCAAGATCCATGTAATTGAGAAGGACGAATCCTTGTGGGCTCTAGGATTATGTTATTGTAGCTTAAAGTCTAAGTGGGGGAGCTTACCATCTATGGTTGGATCGCGTGGTTGTCTGCTTGTGCGGTTTCTGGTTATCGGTGTATTGGTGGGATATCATGACTAAGGAAAGAAAACATCAGTGGTAATTCGAGCAAAGGAATTGAGGACAGTGTGTTATATTTGGCCTTATCTATTCATGTTCAGGTTTTGGGAAGACTCATAGGTTATGCTTCTTGTAGGGGTTAAGTGCAAGGAAAGGAATTCAGTCGGTTGCTTCTTTGAGAGGGTGTTCATGTGTTAGCAGGGCCTTGGAATTTGATTATATTCGAGAACAAGTCAGATTAGGTGACTCTCAACAACGGTCCTAGTGGGTTCAAAAATTTAAGTGTGGTGCCTAAGGATTTCGAGTTCGTGGCATGATTAAGTATCGAGATTTTACAATGGGTTATGAAAGGGGCTTGGAGTGTTCTATGTTATCATCGGTATACGGTGTGGCATTGAAGGAATGGTAGAAAATAACTTCGGATTCATAGAGGAATTAGCAGAATATGTGTACCAGTTGAAGATGTAAACGTGCACACAAGGAGGGTATGAGACGGTTCGTGGGTTTTGAGACAGTGTGGTCTCGTGAAATGGGGTCACTCAGGATGAGTGCATATTAAGTTCGTATATTTTGAATGGAGCTACTATTATTTCTAAGGCAAGTCCAGAGTAAATTGGAAGAAGCTAGGTCAGTTAGTATTGGTTGAATCAACATGATTGTGGCAGTGATAAGTTTCTTCAACGTGAAGTTATACATGTAGTTTGTGGTTGTACACTTAGGCTTGAGCGCCACCACCGCTTGGTTTATTTGGGAGGTATTTGATTCGAATGGGCTGTTAGGCGTAAATGGATTCTGGAAGAGTTATGGCGGTTTAGATCACGGCTTGAGGCTTGTATTTTCGGTGAATAGGAGTTTAGTTGTGTGTTTTAATGGTTTTCTGAAATGAGTTAATTGAAAGGTTTCTAGCCAATTAAGTGTTTATTCTAGTAGTGGTTCAGGAGTTATGATGGAATTCTTTTACTCTCGCGTATTGGCATGTTAGGTGCAGTGAGCGGCATGGAAATTGAAAGTTGAGGATCAAGGTTGCGGTTAGGTGTTGACAAGAATGTCAAGAGCTCGGATGAGCAGGAAAGAATTCGGATGTTTCGAGTAAGTTAGTGTTGTCATAGCGTCACCTGAGAACGGTGTCATACGTAAGAGGTTTTGTGTACAGATTTTCGGATTCTTGATTCGCGTTGTAGCATTGTATGGCCGGTGGTATGGATGTGCATACCTTTCTACCTGGTGCGGAGGTCGTGGGGCGTATCCCATGGGAAGATTGTGTAAGTGTGACATGTAGTCACTTGATTGATTAAATATTGAAACCAAGTATGGAGATTATGGTACCATCACTAATTTGAGAGAGTTTATACATGATGGGCATCTATTTCTTGGTCTGTTGAACGTGTTAGTCTATTTTGGATTTGATGGTTTTTCTTTTGTGTCATGGGAAAGGGGTATTGTGGATCCTTGAAAGATTATTAGCCCAGTACGATACGGTCAAAATTGGCTTGAGGTCCGTTGATAGGTCTAAATGTGGATGTGTTCTCTACACCAAGCTGGGTGTGTTCATTCAGTATAGCATTTTTTATGGAGGAGTATTCAGACATTGGATGTTATTTTTCATCGCTGCGCGTAGCGGTTGTGTTATGTGACTAGGATGGCTCTCGAGATGCAGATCATACATCGCACCTTAGTTGTGGTTGAGTTTCATAGTGTATGGCGCTATCCGTCTCCCAGAATTTGTACTATGCATTTGGCGTGCTTGTAGTCGACATTCGGTTATTTCGTAAGTATGAGCATTCTGGCTCAGTAGGTATTTCCATATTGATTACTATGTTGGATCAAGTGGCATGCTGCCACGAGTATGTTGTTTGGATCGGGTGGCACGCCGCCATGTGTATCATGGTTGGATCAGGTTGATTGCCCCAACGGTATCGTGTGTGGGTCGGGTTGCACGCTACAACGGTATCATGTGGATCGGTTTTCATGCCACAACAGTGGGATGTGGAGTACAATTCCCTATATCTATTCTTGTGTGTTTTGTCCCTCATTTTCTAAGGAAGGTTCATGACATTTTTCAGTTGTTTAATTAGTTACGTGGGTTGAGTAGTTCCTTCTAGGGTTCGTTTTCCTTATGTATCACATTTGAGTTGGTAACTTGTTGGCACATTGTGGCGTCATATGAAATCTTAGATATTTTTTGCAGTGGATTATTGTCGGAGCAGCTTGTACTAGGTGAGACGAGATTATTGGACCTGGATCAGTGTAATCGGATTTATATAAGGCATATTAAAGAGCAAATATCATTATTCAGTTCAGAATGAGGTAATGGTTCTTGTCATGAGGAGAGACTCCATAATTTGTGATTCGACAGGTGGTTATGCATTTCTATACATCTCTTCCATCGTGGCATTATTGTGAGAGTTAGAACATGGCTTATATATGTTATGAGGTATACTACGGGCTTCGAGTCAGTGGAAATCTTAGATGTTGTGCTTGGGGGAGCTTGCCCTGGGCAAATAAGTTATGGGGTACATGGGGTGATTTCAGCGGAGGAGCATGATCACGTTGGGTTCAGTGTCTGGTGATTGATACGGTGTTCGTGTGCGAGAATATGGTATCGTGGAGAATTCTGGATGTTGGAATTTGGTTCAAAATCTTGTTAGCTAAGGTAGCAGGAAGGATCTTCGTTTCGGCTCAAGCTAATATGCTCAACTGGTTTGTGGTGGCACGGGTAGGAGCACGAGGTGTTAACCAGTGATTTTGGACAATTCCGGAGCAATTCTTGGCACGTTCGAGGATGAACGTATGTTTAACTAGGAGAGAATGTAATGACCCGACCAGTCGTTCTGATCTCTAGCGCGTCGTTCGGTGGTTTGAGGCAATGATTAGCTTCATTTCAGGTATTATGACTTGTACGAGTGGTCGGAATTGAATTTCGGAAAGTTCGGAGTTGATTTGGAAAGAAATCTCTAATTTCGGAAGCTTTAAGTTGGAAGAATTGACTAAGGTTTGACTTTCAATTAAACGACCTCGGAATCAGGATTTGAAGGTTCCAATAGGTTCGTATGATGATTTTGGACTTGGGCGTATGTCCAGATCGGGTTTTGGATGACCCGGAAGCGTTACAGCGCTTATTGGGGAAAGTTGGCATTTTGGAAGAATTTCATGAATTTGATTTGAAGTATATTTCAATGTTATTGATGTTCGTTTGGGATTTCGAGCCTGGTAATAGCTTTGTATGGTGATTCATGTCTTAGGAGCACATCCGAATGTGGATTTGGAGGTCCGTAGGTCATTTGGCGAAAGTCGGAAATTGAAGGTTTTTGGAGGAGTTTGATCGGGAATGGACTTTCTTTTATCGGGGTTGGATTCCAATTCCGAAAGTTGGAGTAGGTCTGTAATGTCAAATGTGACTTGTGTGCAAAATTTGAGATCAATCGGGCGTGATTTGATAGGTTTCGGAATTGGATGTGGAAGTTAGAAGTTCAATAGTTCATTAGGCTTGAATCGATGCGTAATTCATGGTTTCGATGTTGTTTTGTATGATTTGAGACCTCGAGCAAGTTTGTGTTATGTTTTGGGACTGGTTAGTGTGATTGGACGGGGTCCCAGGGGCCTTGGGTGTGATTTGGAGTGATTTCGGACCATTTCTCCTTTTTTCGCAATTGTTGATACTGGTGTCTGGTGTTTTCCTTCGCAAACGCAAAGGGTCTCACACGTTCGTGAAGAAGACATTCGGGAGGAGGATTTTTGTTCTACACGAACGCGACAAAGGTGTCGTGAACGCGGAAGAGGACTGGAGCAAGCTTACGCGAACGCGACGCAGTGCTCGCGAATGTGGAGAAGGAAGGGAGTTGGGGCCTAGAAGTGCTTAGCCTTCGTGAATGCGGCTGTTAGACCGCGAATGGGAAGAGGAATTTCTGGAGGTAGTATTTTTAGCCTTGGCGATCGCGAAGGTATTCCTGCGATCGCGAAGAAGGACGGGTCTGGGCAGATTATTTTAAGTCGTGATTTTTTCCCATTTCACTCATTTTCTCTCATGGTTTAGGCGATTTTGGAGAGCTTCAGGGGGAGATTTTCATCAAGCAACACAAGGTAAGTGATTTCCACCTATTTCAAGTTAAATACATTGTATATGTATGGATTTAAACATGAAAAATTATAAAAATTTGGGATTTTGAAGAAAAACCTAGAAATTAGTATTTTTGGATTTAGACCACGAAATTGGATATGAAATTGGGAATAAATCATATATTTGAGTTCATTAGTGTTATGGGTAATAATTATCTTCGAAAAATTTTGAAATTCGGGCACGTGGTCCCGAGGGTGACCTTATCGACTTTTCGAGCGGAGTTGGAAATTTGTGATAAATTGAGTTATAATGAGTATTAGAGTATATATTTATGGATTTGCACATCGATTGACTAGAAATAAGAGTATCAGGTCAAACTTTAATACCCCGAGTTGTTGCTAAGGTATTCGATAAATGTAAATAGATGTACTTATTATCGTGCTCATGTACTTTACTGTAAGCACGTATCTTGTGATTCGGAAACTTCCTTCTTTTCTTGTGGAGCGGGCCGAATGCCTCGACAGTATCTCTCGGAATGGGATAAATTCCTTCCTTTCTTGTGGAGTGGGCCGAACGCCTCGGTAGTATATAGAGGTAAATCTCTAGTTCGTGTCGTTCGACCCTTGGCAGTGTACACACCACTCTGGATCGGGCCGAATGACCTCGGCAGCATTGTGCGCTATATCGCTAGTAGTCCAAATATTCAAGGGATAAACTTTTCACTGACGCCCGGTATTTTATAGTATTTATTATCTGATGGTATTGTCACTTGGCATTTATTCTGATATATTGAGGTAGGACACGTGATCGATAAATTTATGTTTGAAAAGAAATAACTGGAACATTATGAAACTTCAGATTTCTCCTCTATTGTTGTGTACTTTAAAATTGTTTGAATTATCGTATTGTTTATTTAATTGGACCTCTAGTACGTGTAGATGTCGACCCCTCGTTACTACTCCTCTGGGGTTAGGCTAGATACTTACTGGGTATGCGTTGATTTATGTACTCATACTACACTTGTTGCACGTTTTTCGTGCAGGTACCTATATACCTGGTGGCCTTTTGGGAGCAGATGTGCGGATGTTGCGGGGACTTACCGTGAGCTGCATTCATGTGACGATCCGTAGCCTGTAGAGTCTCAATCATAGTTATTTATGTTCTCCTGTCTAATTTGTATTCGAGACAGATGTTGTATTTTACTATGTTTCCTAGTTGATGCACATGCACTTGTGACACTGGATTTTGGGGGTTCTTAGGGGTTGTTCGTTATTGTAATTATATATTTATTATCATTTTTCCCTAGAAGTTCTATCTTATGCCATTAGATTAATGAAGATTATGATTTTGGAAGTAATAAAATGAGCAAATAAATGGATAAATCAACGTTGGCTTGCCTGACGGCGGCGTTAGGCGCCATCACGACCTATAGTGAATATTGGTTCGTGACACAATGATGTGGACGTGATAATAGACGAAATTATAATCTTCATCATTGTGGTAATAAGAACAATATGGAGTCTCAAAATAATCATTCACTCTATTAAAGTAATGTTTCTCATCGATTTGACATGAGATTTTGTAAAGCACATATAGATGATTATGGTCCATTCATTTGTGAATGAGACAACATGTGATTTATGAATACATATTCATTCTTGAAAGAATATGACTGTATGAGTGGTGGTGAATATACCACACTCACCTCTAGAATGAGGTTTGAGATGAAATAAGAAAATAATTTCATTATTATGGCATGAATGGTCATTGATCACGTATCTACTGTGATTATGCCAAAATATTATAACAATGTGATTATTACAGGGCAAAAGCAATGGAAGCAACATATCTTGCCTATAATAATTTTGACCATGACCCTAATGGTATAACTTTCTCCTTGAAAGAGATATTCACCATATGTATGTTGATGGATATGTGGTAGTACAAAATTAATTAAAAGCTCTAGAAGAGTCAATTATATTATTTTAGGGAAATAAAATTAATTATAAGGTATTGTGTTGTAGTAAGTCTCATAGAAACTTATTGAGTTTCTAAAGAGTTTCTAAAGTATTCGCAAAAAGGGTTGGTTACATTGAGACTATAAATAAAGAAAAAATTTAATACTTTCTATTACCACAACTTGTAGCAAGGTAATATGTATGTAAAAAGCTACCCTCTTTATTCTCCAGCTTATACTACATAAATAAATAGTGTTACAATAAAGTAAAAGTTTACTGATATAAAAATCAATATCATAATAAACTTGAAATTTATTGATAATTGCACACGTCATGATGTAAACCTGAAATTTATCAATATTGATAATTTATACAATTGGCATAATTAGTTTAGCCATGTTAATTTAAGCATGATGTGCAAAAATAAAAGAGAATTCACATGGGTAAATATTAAATAACTAGAAAGTTCTTTACGAATTCTTCTATGTTGTTTGTTCTCATTAATTAGTAGGCCAAGTAAAAGTGAGATTGAATCCCATGAATGTTGGAAATATCAAAAGGTGAATACATGATCATTCACCTGCAATGTATACCACATAATATGCATCTATGAGATGGTTATATGTGCGATTATTATTAACCCACAACTTTGTGTCTGCGAGCTAACTTGCTCAATAATTTAATTTAGAGCATAATTTTTAGATTTTCTATTCAAGACAGTTCATCTTGATAAGTTGGTTTACATCACAATTAGTTTAGCAAAATGATTTATTGAATGTCTCTACTTAATAGCTAAACTATTGCTTATGAGAATAAAGTTATCTATAGCAGTTTGATATACGTTATATATGACATATATTACGTTCTCCCCTCACAAGTGGTTCAAGGTCAAGAACCAGATAATTCCATCTTATTATTATTATTATTAATGTGATGTGTATATTTTGATTAACACCATAACACACAAAGGTGAATTTCCAAAGTTGAGGAAGCAAGTAAGTTTTTCTAACATGCAGGAGAGACAGGATAAACAGTTGAGAAAAAGTTACTTTGAATGAATTATCATTTGTACATTTGTATCCTCGAATAAGATAATATGAACTTGAAGTTCACAAAATGATACTTCACCTGTAATATATTACAAAGCACGCCAGACGTATTTGTTGACCAAAAGAAAGTAAATATATTCTCACTGCAAATGCTCTTATTAGAATAAATCCTAGAAAGACAAAGTCTATGGTACGCTTAAAGCGTATAGACAAATCAATTTCAAATAAAATTTTTGATAAAGAAAATGAGCAAATGATCAAAATGATCATAATAAGGAGGCAAGTGATCTAGAAGATCACATGACATAACACTTTCATAAAATCTCATGAGGGGTTCAATACCTGAAAATATGAATGAAGAGATTTATATGTTATGTCTTTATGAAGAAAAAAAGAGGTTGGAACCGATATAAAATGTCTGTCGACAACATCTATGATAGTGCTAAGTAGATGGGGATCTTAAGGTTGTCGAATACAGACACAAAAATACTGGTCAAATAAAAGAGACACAATTCGAATAGAATTGGTTTCATATGAAAGACATGTAGTTTGGATCTGCAGTTTAAATACTTGAAAATATAAAATCAATGGTGTGTACAATCACTTTTATCTAATCTTATATGTTTAGCATAACATAAAAACTTAATGTGCATCTAAAGTCTATTTATATAGCTTATATGACGTAACTTATATGACAATCCCAGAAGTATTTAAATTTCTTAAAGCATATAAATTTCTTGGGCCTAAAATACCACATCCTAAGTGTAATTTGTGTACATATGTATCTTGATATAACTATTAGTATGATAATGTGATAGCGAGAATTTTTACCTCTATGGAGATTTTGAAAAGCCCATTCCACAACATTATATGAAGACATTACATATCTATCAAGAATGATGATTTCAAGGTGCAACATATTCATTCAAGTTAATATGATTGATTTGTTTATCAAATCTCTACCAATGATCTTTTGAAGATGATGCACAAGATTGAAATTTGAAGGCTCAAAGATGTGAATTGATTGTCTCGTCAAGGGGAGTTAATACGCGTTGTACTTTTTTTCTTACAAGGTTTTGTCCCACTAGGTTTTCCTTGCAAGGTTTTAACGAGGCAACAAAAAGGCGTATTGTTAGATATGTGTATTCTTTTTCTTTCACTAGAATTTTTTCCACTGGATTTTATTTTAGTTAAGGTTTTAATGAGGCACATTATCTGTTGAATAGACATTGAAGGCGAGTGTTATAAATAGTATTTTATTTATGGTGAATGTTTATCTTTTAGAGATTTTAGGGTTTGTTACCTTGTGGTTAAATCACTTTTCCTGAGGTTCTACTCTATTGTAATTCATCCCAAATCCATAAGAATGATCTCTCTCTACTTCTCTCTGTAATACCCTTCTTCTTCTTTTATTATTTATAACATTTACCATATATTATTGAATTATTTTAAACACCAAAATTGTCATATAGGAAATTTAATGCAATAACAAAATAATCGCAAAATTATAATCTCCTTTGATTTTAGATACCATCATATCTCCTAGTATATACCCTTCATCTTCTCATTTTTTTAAGATGGTACGAAGTTGCAAGGGAAGTTTAATTACTTTAGTCAGATTTGGAATATTTTTAATACTATTAAATAATATTTAGAAATAACTGACTCATTATTTCAACTTCAAACTTAAAATATATAATTGGAAGTTTTAAAAACAAGTTTTAGAAGTTTTTTTAAAATTTTTTCAAGTTTTCAGTCACAAACTTCAACTAGGTTTTCGAATTTCAATCAAATCATGTCCAAACGCCTACATTTGCCCTTTTTTGGGCTAGCTATCTTTATTTGTGATTTTGAGTTTTTTTAGCTTTTAAATTCTATAGTTCAAATTTCAGAAAAGGTTAATAAAGTAGCATCTAAATTAACTTTAAAGATCGATTAATTTTCTTTTACAATGTGCAGTGCAAGGACCAAACAAGAAAAAAGGGAACCATAGAAACGAAAAATTGCATCAGTTGTCTTGTCTCATTCTTTGTTCACTCATTATTTTAATAGTTAGGTTAAATCTAGAATAGACGTAAAGTTTATCATATGTTCCCCGTCACTTTCTTAATTAGTAGATAATACAGTTTTTATAAAGTCGAAATTATAAGGAGAAGAAGTCCAAGATATATAATACTACCAATCAGCTCGAAAGTTAGTACTAAAAAAAAAAAAGATTACTATATTTGTTTATTCAATATTTACCATCTCAATCGTCGTTGACAAACTAATGCATAAAATTAAAATTAGATTATGAAGTGAGGGAAAGTGCAGGCACAGCACTATGCCTTGTTGTGCTTCCCATTACCAATTAAGAAGCTATACCAACAAACTAATTTTTTTATATAGTTCAATGAAAGAGATATTCCTTCCTAAAATAGCCAAATTAATAATAGTTAATATTCTCCTGAGCTGTAATGATAGTCACATCTTTGTGTTTATGTGCTTCCACAACCTTGGGTTTTCCAGAATTTGCGTTACAGAATATAACAACCAAACTGCCAAAAATAACTCTTTCCAAATTCATCAAACCGTCTCTCCATTCTTCACTTTCTTTCTCTATTTTCCTACTTATAAACTCTTTGTCTTCACAAAAATCCATTAGTTTCTATTCTCTAACAATCATCTATCTATAGTGTTGCAGATTATGGATCATAATCTTTAATTTGATATAAGGTGCCATTTCCTTTCTCCTTATCTTTCTCTTCCCTCCCACCGTTTTCTTTTGTTGAATTTTTGCTGTTTCCATAATAATATGATCTCAAGAATGTAGGATATTGTATTATATCATGATTGTCCAGATGAACCTTTCATTAATTTTTTTTATCATGTATAATTTCTTTTGAAGTAGTCCTTAAAAGATTGTTTGGGTTGGTAGTTGTTTCTCAGTATATTATGAGCAACACATTTCTACGAAAATAAGTTTTTGGTTGGCAGATATATTTCTTTTTCTTTTTTTTTTTTTTTTTTTTNGGGTGGGGGAGAGGAATTATATGGTTTAGGATAAGAAAAGAAAAGGCAATAGTAAGAAAAAGAAACTGGTAAAATTGAGGAGCACTAGATTATTTTTGGGATCTAAGTTCATGAGAAGTTGATCAATAGTTTCAATTATTGTAGAAATTTGGCTAAGATTTTGGGTAGTGCGTTTGTTATTTCATTGAATCTAATGATGACGGCACATATTCTACCAAAGGGTCCATTGTCATTATTCATTTTTCAGTGTTCTTCAATACTATATCTCTCTCCTTACTATTTTTGATATTTGCATTTTTTGTGTTAAGGGCTACTTAGTCTAAGCTACATATTAATTTGGCTGGAAAGAGAGTGGAAATTATAGAACCATATACATTTTGTAATCTGTGCACTATGTAGAGGAGTGTTTATTTCTTTTGTTGTTGTATTCTCTAGTAACAAAGGTCAGAATAATTATAAGTAAACAATCTAATATTTCTGCATTAAATTGGAAGTTCACCCAAGTTGCGGTGCCACAATCTTCTATCTAGTCGTGCGTTCTCCGACTCAATCAGAGCTCTCATTCTCTATGACGTTGTTGATGAATCTATTTGAATTTACCAGGCTTAGAAGGGCTACGAGATTAGTGGTGATTACAACTTAATGAGGAAGATGTAAAATATCAAATTTAAGCAAATGTTACAAAGGTGACAATCAGTATATTTCAATGTCCAGTCTTAGGATTTCTAACAAGCAAAAAAGCTTATGAGTATGAAGTGCAACTAATAACATTGACATACAACAATAGAACATCAATCCAAGCTAGTAGAGTATTGTGAGAATTCATTATAAACAGACAAGTTTTATGCCGACTGACTGTCAACTCACCACAAGCCTCCTTTATTCGTACTTGGGACAACAATATGAATAAACTTACACAGTAGAGTGAAAACCTGATAACATTGACTTAACAAAGAAAAAAATGTAATGCATGAGGAACCTGTGTCGAAGAGTTCATGATTTTATGACTCTAACCTATGAAGCACTACTCTTTTGCAGCAAAATACAAGTTCAAAATCTTGTTAAGCCAAAGAATATAATGGCAACTCGGGCAAAGGACACTGCTCCGCCAGGAAAGGAGAAGAGAGGGACATCTCCTTCACATCCAATTGCTCATCATCTGAGAAGTCCCAATTCATCAACTACAAACTCTCCGGTGCGGAAACGAGCAGATTCAACCACCTCAAACAAGAATGTTCCTAACTATCTCAAGCCTACAATGTCTTCATCGAATGACCCCAACATTCACAATAAGCCTACTCTAACTCGAATAAGATCGTTTGAAAAGCCTCCTGTTGCTGCTTTGCAAAAAACAGCTAAAGAGAGAATTCTTCGGTCATCCTCATCGTTCTCAGGCAAGACTAGTTCAACTTCCCAAAAACCCCTTTCGGATAAGTTATCTAGAGCATCTCACATGACTAAGGAAGCCACCGGTAAACAACGTGGCACCAGCATGTATGCTAGACCAGGGACCATAGCGAAGACTAAAGCCACCGGCACCATCTCCAAGAAACAGGAGGCCAGCGGTACTAGTCATAATGACACGCACAAATCAAGAAACGATCAGAATGGTCATAATGGTTCAACACCAAAAGATCCAATAACTAATTCTTCACATGCAGCTGAGGATGTTATTCCTCAGGCTGAAACTGGGCAAGATGACACGTCTAAATCAAGAAATGATCAGGAAGATCAAAATGAATCAACACCTAAAGAATCAAAAATAACTGATTCTCCACATGCGACTGAGGATGTTATTCCTCAAGCTGAACTATCTGAGCAAGAAGATGATCCAGAATTGCCGGTCACTGATACTGAAAGTGACGTGATCATTAACAACAGTGGAACTGCTGCTACTGATGCAGGAGAAAACAATTCAGCCATTGAAGATCAAGAAGAGCAGAATGGAAATGTAAACAATGCTGAAACAGTTTTGGAAAACCAAGAAATAAGTAAGATGGAAGAACCAAAAGACGCACAACTTGTTGAAGAAACCAGCACCAGCAACCCTAAAGAACCAGAAGAAATTACCATTGAACTTCATCTTGAAGAGAACACAGTAAAAGAAGTGGATGAGAACCAACAAGAGAAAGAAGAGGATAAAGGAAGAAACCAAGGAAAGGAAGCTGATATGGCAGAGGAAGGTGAAGCAGTGCAGGAAACTAGTACTACTGTGGCATCATCAAAACCTCAACATCAAGTGGTGCAAGGGAAGAAAGAATCTGTGGTCTCCAATGATGTGATAGAAGAGACTGCAAGTAAGCTTCGAGAGCAAAGGAAGAACAGAGTGAGAGCACTGGCTGGTGCCTTTGAAACTGTCATCTCCTTGCAGGAGCCCAAGTGAGTATTTCTGTTTTTGAGTATACATGTGTTTATTGGTAGCTGTACGAACAAATCAGTATTATAACTTTTGTTCATATACCAACAAAAACGATGATAATGATAAAATCCATAGTAACAACAACAATAATATAATAATCAAATCATTTGATGTTTTTATCATGCATCTTGATTCTAATTAAAATCATCATGTGTTTCTGTTGAGAATTGATGCTTGCGACATAAAAATATATCTATCACGTGCAGTTCAATCGTACACAGATTTCTGATAATGTTCTGGAAATATTTCAATTTCAGGGTGTAAATTATAACTTTTGCTAGAACTGGACATGCTTGTGGAAAATCAAACATGCTGCTACAGTTTGGCTGATAGGGAATGCATCACCAAAATTGATTCATCTAAAATGGATGGTCAGAAGGTTATTTCCATTAGTAAATTCTAGGAACATACAATTCTTTCACAAAGACAAAAGAAGAAATTGGAAAATGAAAAAGAAAAAAAAAAGAGCAAGAAAAAAATGAAAGAGATAGGATGTGTATGTGGTTTTATTTTATGTGTTGCTTTAGAGCTTTTCGCTGAACAGCTCTGTATAGAAGTACCAGTGGGAAAATATGCTGGTGGTTAGTGTATTAATTGAAGATTTGTACACATATGTAATATTTCCCTTTGCATTTGCCACAGTTCTGGTGGGTAGTGATATTTATTTTTAAAGGACTGTTGATGGTCAAAATGATAATGAATCAGAATGAATGGTAACTCAAAATATCACTGAACGACCGTCAATTGTTATTAGAAACTAACGAAAAAGAGATTCTACTTCTCAACTATGAACTCCCAGTAGCGAAAGTGACGTGTTAAAAATTAGTGACAGAATTTGATTCAACAGTAACTAATATTAGTCTAGTTTATGGTAAGAAAAGAACTAAGAAAGCTTGGAATATATAAAAGTAATACGGCATATATAAGAAATGGAAATGATTGGATTGATAGTTGTAATGATTGATTAGATGATTGGATGGTCCAACATTACCTATTTATAGACTTAAAGTTGATAGCTAAGCTTCGCTAACTACTTTATAGTATTCATATTGTGCCAGCCATGCAATTCGCACTGTCCACGTCCTTATAAATTTTCTCCTCAAGTTTCTTCATTTGTGGATCATGGCCATATGTTGTACGGATAATTGCCAGTTTGATTGAACTTTATCTGATTTTTGTATCCTAGGACTTCTAGGATTAAACTTCTCAAAGATAGAAACTCACACGGAGAATTTACCTTAAAAATATAAAGGAGGGAGGGGTGGGAGAGAAAGTGTCAAATAAGGGCTACATATACCAGCTTATGGCAACTGCCACGAAGCTGCTGTAGTATATCCATTTCAGTGGACGACAAAGTAATTCAGAAGATGTGAAGAATTTTCATTTTGATCTAAAAAATATGCATCTTAAAAGGTGACTGGTGGTAGAGACAGCACGAAAGGCAACCAATTATGACGGCTCACTCGATGATAAGGACTTCACAACAATAAACCCAGTATAATCCCACAAAGTGGGGTCTGGGAAGGGTAGTGTGTACGCAAACCTTACCCCTACCTTGTGAAGGTAGAGATACTGTTTCCGATAGGTTGTTTCCGATAGGCAACCAATCATGATGGCTTACTCGATGATAAAGGACTTTGATAACCAAAAAAGAAATGTCACAGACCAATTTCCCAAAAGAATTTGCAAAGGAACCTGAATTACCAGGTTCGTCAACCAAGTAGGTTGTGGTAGATTCATGTACGTACCTCAACCAACCCAACTTTCCACTAGTTTGGTGGATTGACCAAAGCTATTACAACTTATGGAGAGACATGCCAAACATGAACGAGTTGGCTATAATTAAGAGGATAAGCAGAATGGCAGCACAGTTATAATATTGTGAAGCCGCAGTAGAAAATACACAAGCTTATCACAGTACCAAAAGATCATGACAGTAAATCAATAAGACTTCAGAAATAGCTGAAGATAAGACCAGTGTTTGCATGGCCAAAATCACCAGGTTATAAAATCCAGGTGAACCGTATGCAAAAGGGTTCGGTAAAGGAATATGATCATTGGTTAGCTCATCATTAGCAAAACTATGTTCAATACCTTAGCAAAGATATACCGAAACTAAGACTACTTGTGTCACATTACCGGATGGCACTTGAAATTCATCATTTACAAAGTTTTAGCTTCTTGAAAAATGAAGATACCACAGATTTTGGATAAGGTTTTGTAGCAAGACAGGTTGGGATGTTTTCTGGTTGTTCAATCCACAGTTTATGAGCAATGTCCCCAGCTTTTAGTTTGTCTGCCAAGTTCAATATCTGGGCTTCACCCTTCACTTCAAGAGTTACCTACATAGCCAAGAGAGAAAGTTGCAATAATATTTTGAATCTTTTATCTTCCCTAAATTTCTCTATACCATGGACGGACTAAACTAAGTTGGTACACATTGAAGTAGAACAGAGGTGGATGTCAAAAATATTGCCTGAACAAGGAAGTTGCTTACAAATAATCTCATTACATAATATAAGTACAAGTAAGCTAGGATTTAGAACTTCTTTAGAAATGTCCAATGGCATTTATTGACCCCAATTTTCCAAAGCAGGCACCAGGCAACTTCCATATGAAATTCTGCATAATTCATGCTTCACCTACTAACCTAAGCAATCACTAATTCAGATAAGGAGCTAAAAGAGCATTAATCTGGCTTTTGTTTTTCTTTAAGCACTATTTGCTCTTTCAACTTCCTACAACTGATAATTGAAGCTATGATACACCTTAAGACAATAAATCCAGAGGAGGTCAACCAGACAATCAACAACCAGCCTGTAACAAGTGTAAAAGCAATTTTCATTTAGGTCTTTCCCTGACATAACACATCGCATCAATCAACCTTAGCCGTCCATTTCATTTGCTACCCATTCAACCAATGAAATTCTCCTAGTATTCAAATTGAAAATCAAAAATTCACTCCTCACTAGCATCTAAAGGTGTGGCCTAATAATCAATGAAGTGGGTTAAAAACTTGGAGATTGGGATTCAAATTCCACCGGAGACAAAAGAAGCTAGGTGATTTCTTCTCATCTTGGTAGGTAGAGTTACCCGGTACCTATGCTAATGGAAGGTAGCAAGTGCCGGTGGAATAATTGAGATGCATGCAAACTGGCCTCGATACCACGGTATCAACAAAAAGAAAAAAGATACATTCTTCACTAAACACTTAAAGATGCACTTTCACACTCAGTTATTACCGTTAACTATAATTATAATCATATTGTTTCGAATTCCAGAAACAACCTCTCTGCCTTTTAAAGGCAGGGTAAGGTCTGCGTACCCTTTGCCCTCCCTAGACTCCACTTGGGGGACTATACTGGATTTATTGTTGTTGTTGTATTGTTTCGAATTCCACACAATCATATTATCATACAATAGCGGTTCAATAATTGCTAATTCGACTGCAATTACTAGCTGAATTACAGAATTACATATCTTTCATTCCAAGTAATTATCAAAGCATAACTCGTGGAAGATTAAAATAGAATTTTTTATTCTATATTCATCGTATAGACTAATTGATCTGGTGAATCTGAAAGAGAAATGACGAATCTTAGTAGATAAGAAATCAACGGATGAGATGGACTTACCTTGTGCATTGAGTCAAGATTGGAAGGGCTACAATATTGAAGAGTAACGGCATCGTCCTTGTGGGACCAAATGGCGGCGACGGCGGCATGGCAGCCTTGCGTAACCATGCTTCCTAACGGCCACGTGTCAATTAAGTCTCTCCTTAGAACAACGTACTGAACGACTGTGTCGGAGACGGAGTTCTCCTCTGCGCTATTGTTACCCGTTATGGTTGTGTCGCCGCTGGCAGCGACGGCGCTGACGGTGGTGGTTGCGCTGGAGTTGTTGGAAGGAGAAATCGATGTTGATTCCATTCTAGATTTTACGACGCCGTTCAAAGGGCGGAGATTAGTTGAGAACCTTAACTGAATCGCCGGAGCTAAGCTGCGAATAAAGGGCGTGACTTTGAGAGACGTAAAACTGGAGCAGAATGGAGTACCCATATCTGCTTTTCAAGCTTTATTTTTTTCCTTTTTGCATTTTTGAATTAATATGCAATATAATTGTGCCAATTGTATTGTTTAGTTGTCTTTAAGAATAATATCTTTGTATTTATTTGAATATTTTGGTAAATAGGTCATTTTAAATTAGGAATTTTTTATTTTCTATACAATATTTAAAATTTATTTACCGAAATTGTCCTAATTTTGTATATCACCCACCCTAAAGAAATTGCAAAGTTAAAACTATACAGTAAAACGATTGAAATCCATTAAAAATGCTGCCTTCGTTTCAATTTAGATGGGGTAGTTTGACTCGGCACAGAGTTTAAGAAGAAAAAAAAAGACTTTTGAAACTTGTGGTCTTAAAAGCTTAAGGGTAAAAAGTTTTACGGGACCATGACATTTGTGTGATTGTAAAAGCTTTTCATTAAGGGTAAAATGGATAAAATGAAGAGTTTAACGTTAAATTATTTCCAAATTTAGAAATGTGTCATTTATTTTGGAACAGACTAAAAAGGAAACTACCTCATCCAATTTGAAACGGAGGGAGTATACAATATGAAAGGATAAAAAATAGAGAACATTAGAGGAAGAAAAATTGGGAAAAGAACAAAGAATGAGAGATTGAGAGACGGAGAGAGAGAGACAGAGAGAGAGAGCGCAGGAGGGAGAGAGAATAAGGATGGGAAATAATTGATTCCTTATTCAATTTTTAATATAAAAGGATACTCATTTAAAACCAGTGTGTATACAATTGGTAAATTGTATATGGGCATGTACACTTTTTTCCTTCCTATACAATAAAATTTATTTACCAAAATTATCCTAGTTTTTGTATATTACCCACCATAAACAAAGATTACTTACAAATTATTATATACAATCTATTATTAGTGCCTTAAATTAGAGAATGTAGGTTGTGTTTGGTATGAAGGAAAATGTTTTCCATGGAAAATGTTTACCTAGAAAATATTTTCATGGAAAATGAGTGGTGTTATCACTTATTTTCCCTTGTTTGGTTGGTGAGTGGAAAATATTTTCTAATGTTTGGTTAAAAGACTTTCTGAATGGGGTAAAAGAACTTGGGATCGTCGATCTCTTCCTTAAAGATTGGGATGCGTCGATGTCGGTCGATGGTGTGAAAACACTTCCTGATGTCGAATTCCAAAAACCAGCGAGAGGTTCCCCACTCTTCTTTGATCTGTCTTAGGACGGAGTGGAAGCCTCGACCCGAGCGGAAGTGCGATGTGTCTGGAAACTCGAGATCGTAAATGGATTCGAGTACCATTCTGATCGCCGCTTTCATGATCCTTTCTATAGGTAGAACTACTGTGAACGGTCTAAACTTCGACCCTTATTTCTTTCTTCATATTGTAAAGGGGGGCAAAGACCGTCAAGCACAAGATTCAAAGCTGGAATCTTCCTACTCTTGTTAGTTGGGACAAAGCATCCTATCTTGTTGATTCTCCTTTCCCACCGCCTCGAGCTCTCGCTTTCATGGTGGATACGCAAGAAATTCACTATGAAAATTGACATGTAGAGAGTAGAAAATATTTTTTTTAGGAAAATATTTTATTATGCTACTCTCCTCACCCCCCCCCCCCCCCCCCCCC